>APFE030466470.1:37677-96262 GCA_000404065.3 Pinus taeda | reverse complement strand
TTAAACAATCCATCTTAGCTTCTACGCCTTTCTTTAAACCATCCATCTTAGATTCTGTTCCTTTTTGTGCAAGTGACAATTGTTGCACTTGGTCTCGTAATTTTGATATATCATGTTGCATTTCTTCCTCTTCTTCATGGGTTATGCTAGAGCTTTCAGGTTTCCTACTAGGTGTTTGCATTTTCTTTCCTCGGGGCATCAATTACCAATAATAATGCTTTACTATGCCATTTTAATTCCTTCAAACTAATTTTTCAAACCAATCTTATGCAAAAATTAAAAAAAAAACTACACACCTTTTTTCACTTTGTAGGAGCCTGATATTGAATCTGATGTATCTCTGTAATTTCGGATCATCCAATTCTGAAATTGCAATCTATGGTAGCCGTGTGTATCCTCCTTCCAATGCCACCAATCTGATCGAAATTGGATTCTCCAAGGAAGACTTATGCGAACTCTACCATAGTGACCTAATTATAGACTAGTTCAGGAGAGCGAACTTGTACGACATGCCACAAGTCACTGTTTCGACCTTTAGCTCTAAATAATATATAGAAGAAACTACACTCCATCTTATTTCTACACCTTCTTACGAAATTTCAATCCAATGCTCATAGAAAAAGTTATGACGATTTTCCCCAGGTCACCTGTTTGGAATGTAATTCAGGAGTCCGCAAAAAGCCCAACTTCCTCAGATCATATCTCCGAAAATATAGTGCAAAAAGATCTAAAATTCGGACCCAAGATTTAGCCTGATGTCGTCTCAAAAGGGTTTTTTTTTTCAACTTCTGAAACATCGCAGAAAAACCATTATAGCGAAAATGCCACGATGACCTATTTGGAGCAGCAAAACCCTAGAATCCAAAGCTCCAATACCAAATGTTATGTAACTAGCTCAAGAAAAAGATAGAAAAGATAGATCAACGCCTTAGAATTTAGCCTCTTCGAGGGGGCAACCTCCTTTACATTACATAAATGAACAATTCTTGGATGATTCAAATGACAAAACCTCTTTTCTATACATAGGAGTCTAAGGAGTCACAATATAACCCAGCCGACCTAACAATAATAATATAAAGCCACAAAAATAACAATAGAGGGATTCTATGGGGCACAATAATAACAAAATGGGGATAATAGGGGCACAACAAAATTAATAAGGGGTATAACTACAATAGTAATGGGGTAATCACTAGTATTATAGGGACCCAAGAGGTCATGAAGCAGTTGGGATTACCGACCACAACACACGCACAACCATACACTGTCAGGTGGTTTCACCAAGGATAGGATCTTCACGTCAGCCACCAATGTTGCCTTCCATATAGCATCAAGCCCTTCATAAATGTGGTATTATGTGATGTTTCTCCTCTTGATGTTTGTGATGTGTTATTAGGCCATCCATAATTATGGAAGTGACATGTTGCATATGAGTTGAAGCCTCGTGTTGTTATTGTTACCTTGGGAAATAAGTTGTACAAGATACTGGAGGTAGCACTACCTACCACCATCTCTTTGGTTAGTGCAAAACAATGCAGTAAGCTCTTTTCAAAAACCGGGAATTTTTTTTCTAAATGATACACCCTTAGGGAAAGAAGAAGGTGCTGGCCACGACCTCTAGACAAGGCCCCTCTACATGACAAAAATAGATGGGCAAGGTTGTGAAGGTCTACGAGGACATCTTCACCTCCCTTGTAGGGGTGCCTCTACACTATCAAGTCAAGCACTGCATCGATCTGACCCCAAGTGCACCATTTCCTAAAAGACCAATCTATCGGCTCCCTGTTCTAGAGAACGATGAAATCAAGAGGAAGATTTAGGATCTATTGTAGAAAGGTCACATCCGTCTAATTTCATCGCCTTGTGGGAGATCGATCATGTTGGTATAGATGAAGGATGGGACTTGGAAACTCTACGTTGACTATCAGGCACTGAACAATATCACTTTCTAGAATAGGTACTCGATCCTATGGATTGATGACCTTTTGGACCAACTCAAGGTGGAATTTTTTTTTAGAAAGGTCGAAGAAAGTCTGGATATCAGCAAGTACCAACCAAACCCTCTGATGTGTGGAATACAACCTTCAAAGCCAAGGAGGGCCTTTTCGAATAATTGTTTATGCCTTTTAGGTTTATGAATGCTCCTGCAATCTTCATGAATGGATGACATATTATGGCCATTAAACAACTCATTTGTAGTGGTATACTTGGATGACATCTTAATCTTCAGCCAGAGCAAGGAAGAGCACCTCCACCACATCTAACAGGTTCTCCAAACACCGTGGCAACACAAGGTGTGTGACAATTTTGAGAAATACACTTTTGGAATGATAGAGGTATAGTATCTGGGAAATATTATTGATGAATGAAGGGTGAATGTGGATCCAACTAAGATCTAAGTCATTCGGGATTGGCTAGCACCAACCACCCTGACAAAGCTCTGCAGCTTTCTGAGTCTTGCCAATTTCTACTGTAGGTCCGTGTTAGGGTTCTCTCATATCACTTGGCCCTTGAGTCAAGTCACCAAGGGAGAAGCAAAAGAAAATTTCTTTTGGTATGAATCTCAACAGAAGGCATTTGGAAATTTAAAACATCACCTCTATTCTACACCATTTCTTACATTACCAGACTTGCAACAACCATTTGATATCAAGACACATGCCTCTAATTATGCTATTGGAGTAGTCCTTACTCAATACGGGCATCTAGTGGCATATCACAGTGAGACATTTTTAGACATAGTCAAGAAGTATCCCACTTACGAAAAAGAGATGTATTCTACATTATAGTCCCATTGACAATGGAAGCATTACGTTTTGGGGAAGGAAAAGATCATCCACATAGACCACTGATCCTTGTAGTTCATACAGATCAAAGGGAACTTGCAAATGATCAACATCAGAAATGGTCCACATACCTGCAAGAATTCCATTTGAATATAAAGTACAAGAAGGGCAGCACCAATAATGTTATAGACTGCCTTAGCCAACCACCGATCATGGCGTTAACCATTTTGCTCAATTCTTGTGGGCATGACACTCCTGATTGGCCACTTCTTTATAAAAGAAACCTAACATTTAGCCACAAATACTAGACGCTCTAGGAGGGTCAACAACTTCCATATTTTCACATCCAAGATGCATTGCTATGCCACCATGACACGTTTGTGTTCCTTCAACTGAGCATGCCAATATGATTTGAGAAGTGTACTACACTTGGGTCATTAGGAATTTTAGGGTCGAGAAAAAAGTGGCAGTGTTGTAAAAGTATTTCCATTTGTTGAATCTTCGACAGAATGTTTGGAAGTACATCAAATCCTACACTGCTTGTGCCATTTTCCAAATAGTCCATCAAGAAGCAAGGCCTCTATACTCCGTTGTTGATCCAGGTCTCGGTGTGAAGAAGGACCCTTCCAAGACCTTTTACTTTCGTGATGTGTTAAATTATATTTTTAAAAGAACATTAATGAATACATCTATATGCGGAAAAGAAGAGGAACAAGACAATCATCAAAACATGAAAACATAAGTGTTGATAATGGAGTTCATCCAGGATGGACTACATCTCCAGGCCTCAGTGTCAAGATGGTGTAGGCCGCTACATTAAGTGCTGTCAATAATGGTGATGTACAGAAGAGATGATGTCATGATCATACAAGGAAAAATGCCCTCATGCAGGAGTGGCTCTAAGAGATATTCCACAACCGGAATTTGCAATCAAAAGACTCTTATCAATATGACACAAAAACATGCATGATGAGTATCCCACCAACATGGCACAAAAGGGATCTCAATGCAAAACATGCATGATGACAACAAGAGTATCCCAACAACATACAACAAGGAATATCAAAACATAACATGATGAGTTATGACAGCAAGTACATCACATAGAAGATTCCCCATAAAATCAAGCAAGGAATCATGACAACGTGTAATAAATAAGATCTTCCATCAACATCAATCAGGGATCCGTGTAGCATAAAGCACAAAGAAGAAGTACATGAACAATAATCATATACCTCACTACAAAGGGCATCTGAAGAAGTGGATTTTCATATCTTCAGCAAGAACAATCCACGGTGAATAATGCTATTCACATTGTTGATGCGTAGGCAGGGCCCGTTACCAATATGGACTTTGGCTCCCTTGCATCGATATTTTTTTGGCTGGTCACAATCAACAACATCTAAAACAGAGCTTTCAAAGTGCTGAAGTGTGCTGAACCATTGATCTCACAGCATCAATCATAAGAATAATACTGCTCTAGCTAATGTAGCTCACTGGCTATCTAGCTTTGTAGCGCTCTAGCTATGTCACTGTAGCTTTGTGGCTCTGCCTGACCCTCTGGTTCTTTGGCTCGCCTTCTCACGCTGCCTTGATCAAGCTTTGTGGCTCTGCAGCTCTATGGGGCTCTAGATTTCAAGCTTCTCTAAGTACTCACATCATTGTCTCGTTGTCTTTGGCTTTGTCTAGTCCTCTCATTCTGCGGTTTGCATCGGGCATAGCTGCCTCCTTGAGATTATTTTGGCACTCAAGCTCTTGGGCACTCTCTAGTCTCCTCTCTACATTCACCGTGTTTTATAACATGTTTTTGTGACATGGCTGCTTAAAATGTGGAGTGTGTTGGTTGAGAATAGAAGCCATTTGAAAGGAAGGTTTGGCTGGTGCAACAAACCACAAAAATGGCCTTTCTTTGTTGAAACTAAAAATACACAGAAAACATTGATAAATTCGATAAACTGGACTTCAAATTTCATCAAATCGGGTCCATAAAACCATCGGGTCTAGCCTTTTATCGGAAATTTCTATCGCTGATGTCAATGGCCCTATATATCAGGGATTGCCGATCACCGATCCACTGATCCGCGATCACCGATACATCGATTAGATCTAGACTGTTGATCTGTTCCTTGATCAGATGGTCCAGATTAAATCGCATATCGCTATCACATCGCTCCTTGGTGTCTCGAATAGCCGA
This sequence comes from Pinus taeda, assembly GCA_000404065.3. Lineage (NCBI taxonomy): Eukaryota > Viridiplantae > Streptophyta > Pinopsida > Pinales > Pinaceae > Pinus > Pinus taeda. The sequence continues at coordinate 91,282 of APFE030466470.1, read as the reverse complement.
TCTCTTGACCACCGATTTAATCCTAGTAGTTGATTTGTTTTCTGATCCGACGATGGAGATCATGCATTGCTGATCGCTATCACATATTGCATCGCTACGGCCTAGGAGTCCTGCCTTTTGCATCCGCTGACGCCGATCACTAACGTCGATATTGGCAATTGCTATATCACATGTCGCTGGTTCTAAGGGCCCGATATCGCACATAGCATGCCCCTAAATCTGATTAATCAGAGATCGATGATCAAGGGTTCCCATCTGCCTGCCTTAAGTCTGCCCCTTTGGACCCTCTGATTGCGATTTACCTTATAAGTCTTTTAGACCCATTTTTAGAGGAAAAGCCTCCTTTTTCAAAGGAACCAAGGAAAACTCTTTTCGTAATAACTTCATCATCTAGAATCATATTGGAGTGTCATTCACACTGTTGGAATCAGGATGAGAAGATCTATGCTTTGGTCCTAGGTCAACATCATTATGAACACTTTTATTTTCAATCATTCATAAACCCTCTTTGTCCTGTGTGTCTTTCTGGAGCCACCTAGATCAATCCTCCCCACTAAGGAGCTTTTTGGTCCTCCAAAAACTCTCTCTGTACCCTACCTGCATCACAAGCATCCTGAAAAGGTCTCACTTCCATCTCCTTCACCTTTGTTCTTCAGAGCCTTAAGCGATTAATTGACAACTGCTACCTCTCCATCATGTAGTACATTGATTTGCAAATTACATGCTTGAATGACATGACCAACTAATGACCCAAAATGTCCCCTACTTGCCACGAGTGTATAACACATACTCGGTGGTCAATTTTACAACAAGATGGAAGTAATATCCTATCTATGACAACAAGGCTAACTTATCATTGTTGCTTCAAAAAGTGATGGGAAACACATCATCACTGCAACACATTATTTACAATCATAAGGGAAAACACTATTGTGTTGACAAGTGGTGGAAACATAACATCACTTTCAAAGTGTAAAATATGACTCAAAACATGACCAAACATCATTGTTGCTGACCAAGTGATGGAAACACATCATCATGTTTACATTTTAAAATGTAACAAGTGATTTGCAAAAGAATGACCATGAAACGACAACATGTCTAGAAACCATTTTTCACTTATCAAAGTGAATGGGTCGCCTCTATGTGGCAGTTTTTCTTGTCAAAAAACTGCTTTACCTGCTTCATGCAACGACACTTTGTCTTTAAGGTTCTACTCTGGATGGAGCCCCCAACAAGTGGCTCTTTGATGGCCATTTTTGTCACAATGACTGAAGTAGGTTTTCTTCCTCCATATCTTCATAACCTGCTGTTGCGAGGGTTTTTCACGCCTCATATTTTTTAGTGCTGCTTAGGTAAACCAGAAAAGGTACATGTTTTTCGATGCCTTGATCTTCGTTCATTATTAACAACATGATCATAATAAAAATGAACATTCAAAGATCAAAAATGGTTATACCTTCCTTTGTTGTCTATGATGTCAATTTGGCGATGAGAGCTTGCCTCAACTCTCTCCCTACAATGGAAACTTCCATGGGATGATGGGGATGTTTTCCCATCATTCTCTTTCCCCGACGATGTCTTGGATGGATCTAACACCTTTGAGCACTCTCCTTTAGTGGATATCGAGCCTACAAATGGATGTTTGTGCACAACCTCCGAAGGTGGAGTTATTCCTTGGTTATTAACACCAAGTTCTTCTTTTTCCTCGTGCCTCATCCTTGTAAGAAGCCTCATCTTTGTCTCTGTAATTGAGATCTTCAAATCTCCAATAGACATCATACTATTAGAAGATCAAACCAAGAGGAAATCAACATCTTTTTCCTCCTCTTTCAATTTGGAAGGAATTGATGAGGGTTCTCATCATGCATTGTTGGTGGTTTTCTAACTGTCTCAATGCATCCCCCAACTTCCTTCCTGACATACCCAAGTCCTTCTTGACGGGGTAATTCCTCTACTTTGATGGGATTGAAAATGCCTTGGCCATTGATGCCTAAGCCTTTTCCTTCATACCACATTATCTTTAACAGTTTGGAGCCAATTCTTGTGGTATGATTTTCAAAAATAGTGAAATCATCATTGGGTAACTTACATGAAGATGGAGAACTACTTTTACCTCACATGGGTCTACTGCAGCTTTTCTAAGGCCCTATCCTATGCTTTTGGCTGTCATAGCAAACTTTGTTTCTCCTCTTTCTCTTCATGTAGAAGCATCTTCAATTCATCGTTCTCTGTTTGAAGATTATATTTGTTTTTCTTCAATCTCTTTTGTGGCTTGTAACTAAAGCTGCAATCGCTCCTTTTCCTCTATCTCTTTCTATAGAATTTCATACATGATTTCCACTCTCTTGGAAATTTTGATCATGGTCTCGTAAATCACTTTTTCATCCTCTATCATTGTTCACATTGCAATTCACATCAATGCAAAGACCGCTTTGATACCACTTGATCCAGGTTTGGGTGTGAACAAGGACTCTTCCAAGACCTTTTAATTTCGTGATGTGTTAAATTTGATTTTTAAAATAACACTAATGAATACATCTGTATGTGGGAAAGAAGAGGAACAAGAAAAACATTAACACAAGAAAGCATAAGCATTGATAATGGAGTTCATCCAAGATGGACTCCGTCTACGGGCCTCGTCATCAAGATGGTGTAGGTCGCTGCATTAAGTGTTGTAAATAATGGTGATGTACACAAAAGATGATGTCGCGATCATACAAGGGAAAATGTCCTCACGTGGGAGTGGCTCTAAGAGATATTCCACAACCAGAATCCTCAATCAAAAGACTCTTATCAGTATGACACAAAAACATGCGTGATGAGTATACCACCAACATGGAACAAAAGGGACCTCTTTGCAAAACATGCATGATGACAAAAAGAGTATCCCAACAACATACAACAAGGGATCTCAAAACATAACATGATGAGCTATGACATCATGTACATCACATAGAAGATTCCCCATCAAATCGACCAAGGAATCATGACAACATGTAAAAAACAAGATCCTGCATCAACATCAATCGAGGATCTATGTAGCATAAAGCATAAATAAGAAGTACATGAACAATAATCATATACCTCTCTACAAAGCACATCTGAAGAAGTGGATGTTCATATCTTTAGAGAGAACAATCCACGGTGAATAACGCTATTCACATTGTTAATGTGCAAGTAGGTCCCGTTACCAATATGGACTTTGGCTCCCCTTGCATCAATAGTTTTCTAGCTGGTCACAATCAATAGCATCTGAAATAGAGTAGTCAAAGTGCTAAAGCTTGCTGAACCCGATCTCACAGAATCAATTGTAAGAAGAATACTACTCTGGTTATCTGTAATGTAGCTCAATGGCTATCTAGCTTTATATCACTTTGGCCATGTCATTGCAGCTCTGTGGCTTTGCCTGACCCTCTGGTTCTTTGGCTCACCTTCTTGCACTGCCTCGATCAAGCTTTGTGGCTTTGCGGCTCTGCAGTGCTTTGGCTTTCAAGCAATCTGGCTTTCAAGATTCTCTAGGTACTCGTAGCACTATCTCGCTATCTCTAGCTTTGTTTGGTCCTCTCGTTCTGTGGCTCTCCATTGGGCGCAACCACCTCCTTGAGATGATTTTGGCACTCTAGCCTCATCTCTACATTCATTGTGTTTTATAACACATTTTTGTGACATGGCCACTTAAAACATGGAGTCTGTTGGTTGAGAACAGAAGTCATTTGAATAGAAGGTTCGGCTGGTGCAATAAACCACAAAAATGGCCTTTTTTGTTCAAACTCAAAATACACAGAAAACATTGAAAAATCCAATAAACTGGACTTCAAATTTCATCAAATCGGGTCCATAAACCCATCGATTCCGACCGTTTATCGCAAATCGCTATTGCTGATATCAATGGCCCTATATATTAGGAGATCACCGATCACCCATCGCAGATCATTGATCCACTAATCCACTGATATTCCGATTAGATCTAGACCCTTGATCTATTCCTCGATCAAACGGTCCAGATTGCATTGCATGTCACTATTGCATCGCCCCTTGATATCTGGGATTGACGATCTCCCGACTGCTGGTTTAATCCCAGTCGTTGATTTGTTTTCTGATCCGATGGCAGAGATCGCACGTCGCTGATCGCTATTTCATATTGCATTGCTACAGCCCAGGGGTCCAACCTTTGGCATCCGCCGACACCAATATCGGCAATTGCTATATCACATGTCATTAGTTCTAAGGGCCCGATATCGCACATAGCATGCCCCTGACTCCAATTAATCAGAGATTGCTAATCAGGGGTTCCCATCTACTTGCCTTAAGTCCGCCCCTTTGGACCCTTCGATTGCCATTTTCTTGTAAGACTTTTAGACCCATTTTTAGAGGAAAAGCCTCCTTTTTCAAAGGAACCAAGGCAAACTCTTTTCATGATAACTTCATCATCTGGACTCAGATTGGAGTGTCATTCACACTGTTGGAATCAAGATGACGGGATCTACGCTCTGGTCTTAGGTTGACATCATTATGAACACTTTCATTTTCAAGCATTCATAAACCCTCTTTGTCTTGTGTGTCTTTCTGGAGCCACCTCGATCAGTTTCCTACCCCTAGTTGGCCTTGTGAATCCATCTCCATGGATTACTTGTCATGCCTTACTTATACTAAGCATGGAAATGACTGTGTTTTTGTGGGCGTCAACAGATTCTCGAAGATGGCCATTATGGCGACTTGCAAGACGAATATCACATTAGAAGCCACTGCTAAAATATTCTTTGAACAAGTGTGGGTATGCTTTGGGATCCCATAGTCTATCATCTTAAATCGGGACAACAAGTTCCTCAGTACATTTTGATCTCGTCTTTGGTTGATGTTGGACGCCAAGCTCACTAAGTCCACAACTTTCCATGCCCAAACTAATGGCCAGGCAGAGGTCGTCAACAGGATGATCATAACATTTTGTGGATGTACAACTAAAAGAATCCACGCATGGGATGAGAGCCTCCCCTATTTCCAACAAATCTATAATCGATCCATCCATAGCTTGACTGGCACCTCCCTTTTCAGGTGGGCTTCTAATTCCAACCACTATGCCCCATTGATGTGGCCATACCATTTGTAGCTACTTAGGTAGATTAAAATCACGTCCAATCTGAAGTTGACAAGGAAAACAACTTCATTGAGAACATTCATCACATCCTCCAATAGGTCCATGAAATATTGGATAGAGCTAATGCTAAGTACAAGCAGTGACATGATCAACATTAGTTGTGACACAAGTTCTAGGTGGGTGACAAAGTTTGGCTACATTTAGAGAAGGAGCATCTCATTGGGCCCCACAGCAAGCTTCACCTCCTCTGATATGGGTCATACACCATCACCAAGGTAGCAGGGGAAAATTCCTTCAAGGTTCGTATTCCACCATTCCTTGGTTTGCATCTAGTGTTCAATGTAGACCACCTTCGATCCTACTTTCCACCATTGTTGGACACATCCAACATTGCAGAATAACTCACACTAATAGAGTTAAACTCAAACTGCATGGAATAAGCCATAATTGATTAGATCATGGACACATAGATCAAGAACACCTGACAACAAAGGATCTAACTATATCAAGTTTTCAAACCAAGCCAACTCCTTCACCAGGGCAAGTGGCTCACTATGGACCAAGTTTAGGAGAAGTTTCCTCATCTCATGGAAGAAATCAACACAATGGGGACAATTTCTTCTTAAAGGGGGAGGAATCATGCAGGTGGATATTGGTGGCCACCCGCATATTCCACTTAGACCCCCACCAGTATTTCTTTAATTTTTATAGTTTCCTTAATTATAGCACAATTTACAATTTTTGGTGGCTTTTCAGGTCGTGAACTTCCAAAATCGTTTTGAGGCCCTATATGTTGTTTTTTGGAAAACCACACATGGAAAATGCAAATAATTTACTCAATATTTTTTGTCAGTAGTTTTATTCGTCAGATATATCTTTCTAATGAGGTATCGTGTGCATCAAATAGAGATTGTATGCCGAAGTTACAACACTGGGAAGTTGATGTACCAATTTATTTCAACGAGGCCCATAGTTTTGTGTTTCATCTCCTAGGGTTAGGCTTTTGGGTGTTTGATGTTTTCCATTATTTCTCAATGATAAATAGGCCTTCAAGCCTCATTGTAACATAATGTAGAGGCATGTAGCCACCACATCACTTCTTAGAGATAAGCTACCATTGCCCGAGCTAGTCTTATTTCCATTTTGTTTGTAAGCATATTTCAGTATCTGAAATTAATGAAATTATGTGTTCTTTATGCTCCATATCTATATTGATGGTTATATCTATAATTTGTTGCATTCTTGCTTAAATTCATATCATTTGGAGCCTTTATTTACCGCCATGTCTCCAAAGAATCAAGGAAGAAGTTAGAGGCAACATCGGAATTGGGGGTATTTGTGGGTTACACAAAAACTCCCCACAACTACCATGTGTACTTTCCATCCCTTAGAATGAAATTTGTGCGAAGGGATTAAAAATTTGATGAAGATAAAGTGATGTGGTCCTCTCTTGATTGAATGATTCAAATCCCACTAGAAGAGGAGATTTTAGCTCGAAAGGAGGAGCCTCAAGAAGTTTTGGAGCAGCCAGAAATTGAGGAGTAGAAAATGGAGACATCCACTCAATAAAAAATATCCAGAGAAGGCATGTAAAGGACCAAGGAAGCTGAGATACTTGTGTAGGATGGGAGGGATATTGTGGGTGCTACTTCAAATAAGTGTATGCAGATAGGGTCACCAGATGGGTATAATGGCTACATGGCACTAATGACTGAGATTGAAGAGACTGAGCCATCCTATTTCGAGGAAGTAGTAGATAAACTTATATGGGTTGATGAAATGGTGGAGGAATGCTAATGCATTGTAATGAACAATGTTTGGGAAGTGGTCCCAAGACCAACAAAAAAAATCAGGTATGGGTTTGACATGGATATTAAAGGTAAATCATATAGCATATGGAAACACAAAAAATTGCAAGGCCATATTTGTGGTCAAGGGGTAATCTCAAGTTGAGGGGATTGACTATGAGGAGATATTTTCTCCTGTAGAAAGGTACTCATCCATAAGATCATTTCCTTCTCTGGCTTCACAGATAGGGTGGAAGATCAACTAGATGTATGTAAAAATAGCATTCCTTAATGCAATTATTGAGGAGGAGGTGTATATTGAGCAACTAGAAGGGTTCGAGACTTTTGATCAGGATTTTCATGTGTGAATACTCAAGAAATCATTTTACAGTCTCAATAAAGAGCCCCATGCTTAGTACACTAGGATCGGTAGCTATCTCATGAGTTTAGGCTTCACCAAAAGTGAAGCGGATGCAAACCTCTATCATATCTTGGTAATGTAAATTATCGACTATTGTCTTATATGTTGATGAATTGATTTTAACTGGTGATGAGAAGTTGATCAAATCTTGCAAGGAAGACCTTGCAAGAGAGTTTGAAATCAAGGACATGGTTCTCATGCACTACTTCCTCGGATTTTGAAGTATGGCAAGGTGATGGGGAACTATTTGTTTCTCATGGCAAGTATGTCAACAAGATACTTCATAGCTTCTGCATGGATAGTTTCAAACCCATGGAGACACCCCTAATGACCAACTGGAGGAAAGATGATGCCACTTCAGATAAGGAAGTGGATGTTACTATTTACCGACTTTGGTGGGTTCATTAATGTATCTTGTGAACCCATGACTAGATATGTGCTATGCAGTCAACCAACTAAGCTAAGCTATGGTTAGGCCAACCAATTTATTTTGGAGGTCAACTAAGCATGTTCTACAGTACCTCAAAGGCACTATCAAGTTTAGATTGTGGTACAAATAGACAGAGGGAGTGAGGCTATGTGGATTTACATATGCTGAATGGGTGGGGAGTCCATTAGACCGAAATAGTACATCAAGTGGAATTTTTAGTGTTTGGTGCACAACAGTTTCTTGGTACGGCAAGAAAAAATTATTTGGGGCACTCATCTTAATAGAAGAAGAATACATGGCTACCAGTAAAGAAACATGTGAGGCGATATGGATGAAAAAGATACTTGTTGGATTGCTTGGTCAGATGATGAATCCAACTGTGATAATCAAAGTTGCATCAATATCTATGAAAATCATGTTTTTCAATATCAATCCAAGCATATAGATATCTGGTATCACCATTTGTAGGACTATGTGCAGAGGTGGATAATTTTGTTGCAGCACATTCTCACAGAGGAACAAGATGCAGACATTTTAACATAGGCCTTATCAAGAGGGAAGTTTGAGTTCCACAGGGGTAGGATAAGGGTGGTTGATAATCCCTTTCTTACTGAGAGGGAGTGTTGAAAAATGTAACAAGAAATTTTCAATTTGAATTTGCCTTGATTAATTTGAGAAAGATCGAATTTCCACATCAGCAGACAACTTGGATGATGTTAAATTGTGTGACATGGCTTGTGTCTCCTAGTTTACTTAGTAAATTTGAGTTGGAGAGGTTAGAGTTTAATAAATCATGTGTGATTGCTAATTTGTAGCAATCAAGGTTAGTTACCTAAGGTTGTTTTCAATTAAACTAGTTCCAATTGTTAGAGGAACTAGTGGAGGGTCAAGTTGTGTAGTGGGACTTCCATCAAACTCGGTGATCATATATTTAATTGATCAATTGGCCCAAAATATCTATTTCATGAAAATAATTTGAGTTTACTACTTGAGGTGGAGATTCCAAGGCAGTCTAACATCAGTTGTAGACTAGGCTTGATTATACAAGTGTTGCATGTAGTCAGATGATCAACCTAAGGAATTGCACAATTCAATTAGAGGAATTTCCTAAATAATAGCGGCTAATTCCTCAAGCAACAACTTAAGGAAATAGGAGCTCAAGCAGAGGGAAAATTTAACTAGGTCTAGGTCAGAGGCCTTAAGTGAGCACAGAGATAGGTTATGCGCTTATAGGGTATTGTTAGTTGAAAAAATCATTGTAATACATCTCTATTCATTTGCTTAATGCAAGCAAGCATTAGGGATTTTAGCGGATTTATTTCTCCAGACAAAAATACTTTTTTCATGCGTGTTATTTCTTCTTATATGTCTGATATTTTTGTTTTAAATTGTGAATTAATGTCGACAAAGAAGTAGAGTAGGTTTGTGTCTTGTGATTTTGATTAAAACTTCATAAGTAGTTGCAAATATACAACCTAATTTCCACATGACTATTTTTAACTATAAGCATGTTGAACAAAATTCCTCTCATTAATAATGGGTGAAAACAATGTACATGTTGATTATGTTTGACCAAGTCAATCATGATTGACATGTCCTAACATATAGATTAATATATTATATCTTAATATCACATTATGTAAATAAACATGTTATTAATATATTGTTAAATGCATTGTTAATGTATTAGCATATTGTTGGGGCCTTTTTTTTTTATTTTGCAAAGGTTTTGATCATTTTGGCGGGCTAGAGAACGGGAAGGAAATGGGTGGCAGCAACAGTTAGCTTGTGGGAAGGACAACTGGACCGCAAAGTAGGAATAGGCAGTTGTAGCAAGGTGGCAGCAGAAGACAAAGGTAGACAAGCGAACAGGATCGAGGAGGGGCAGCTGAGCAGGAAATAACAGTCCAAGTGGCAGAGAAGAATATAAAAGGAGAAGGCCCGTAAGGAAGTGGGGTTGGTTGGAAAAGCTGTTGAGGTTGCTGTTATGGAGAGGATAGTTAGTTGCGGCAAGCTAGTATCAGAATGCAAAAGCTTATCAAAGCAAGATCTTGAGCTATAGAATGAACCCATGAATCTGTAAACAGGTATTTCTTATATTCTCCTGTGGTGAATGTTGAGATGTATTGTAATGTTGTAATGCTGAATTAATATAAAGGCATGTCTAGGTTGGTTGCGGAGCATAATGTGTATGAGTGTACATGATGTAGTGACTAACTTAAAATCTTGAAATGTCCTGCAATATTCATGCATGTAGTAGTTTCTGTCTATTAGATGGTATATTGTTATCTTGGATATGTGTGTAATGTTATATATCTTTCATTGGTTGGTGCTCCAGTTGGTACTTCCTTGACTCCATGACGAACCCTTCTTACTTATGGTCATGGCATGCCTCAAGTGAGACTCCTTACCCCTTGGGTAAGGTGAAACATTCAGTGTTGTCCTAGACTACAACGAACCATTGTTTGCTCTCCACACTTGAACCCAGTGTCTTTTCCCCTGATGACTCTTCCGTGCCAACACATATAGATACATGTATTAATGTATATTTGTGTATTTATTCAAGTTTAGAAAATATTATAAAGTTATTAATAAGTATTAAAAAAGTTAATAAACCTTATTAATAAATATTATCAAATAAAACTTATTAATAACCTTATTAAATAATATTAAATTTAATTCTATTTAGTACTATGTTGGTTATAGTGAATCTTCATCATTGTCATCATTTTTAATTTATTATTATTTAAATACTTTTACTCTAGTAAATATTAAAATTGAATATTCAAATAAATTTGAATGTTTATATTTAAATATTGTATATTTTTAATCTTTTAATAATATTTTAAGTGTTGATAAAGTAATTTAGAGAGAAAATTGTGTTACAAAGAACTGAAACATTTGACGTTCCAGGGGAACACTTCACCATCATAAAGAACATAATAAAAAATTAGGTGAGGAAGAAGAGAGACCTACCTTAAGTATATATGGTTGTGCCAAGGAGACACCTTAGAAAAAAATAGAAAAAATTAGAAAAATATACTATTTTTTTAATTTAGATATTAGAATAATAAATATTAATTATTCCAAAATAAATGAAATTATTTGTAATATAAATTAAATATAATATTAATTTTAGGCTTAATTAAAATAAAATTATTAAGATTATATGTGAGATTAGAAAAAGAGAGATGAGGGAGTTTTAGTTCCAAAAATAATATTATTAATGATTATGAAGAAAAATTATATTTAGGTGTTGAAAGGAGAGTATTACTTATAATATTAAATATATTAATTTATTTTTAAAAATAATAAAATTCATATAAACTTAAGATGTATTAATAAAATAATAATGTTAATGATAATATTAATATTATGATTTGTTTTTATACAGATAAGAAAAGATTTGATATTAGGTTTGTCCCCTCTCACAGTGAAGTATATGTGAAATTTACATATTATCAATAGTATTAGAGCTTCTAAGAAGAAGGGAAAATTATCTTGAAATGATCTAGAATTTTTTTGCTACACTCACTCCAAGTACCAAAATTTAAACTTTTACTACTATAGACTACAAAATTTTCCATTTATCAAAATACATTTACAAGGATCTCTTATTTCTTGCTAAGGGATATTATTTGACATTTGTTCTATAGGGATATCAAGAACATTGATTGTTATTTTTCTTGAGTTTTCATTGTTCATTTCAGCTTATAGGTTATCTAGTTTAAGGGACAACCCATCCAACTCATCCTCCATGCGTTGAATTTTGACATGCTGATTTTACATTGTTTCTATCAAAGCGAGGATATGTTGACACAAATCCAAGACTTCCACATACCAATCAATGGAGGGTATAGACACAGATGAAAATGGTGAGACATTGGAGAGATGATACTCGTTGAGACCAATTAGGAGGTTGGGCTCAAAGAAGTGCTAGAGTATTTTGTGCAAGTGATCAAATGACCAAAATACCACTGGGGTGTTGAGTAGGGTGAAGAACCAACCAGAAAACCAGTGTATAATGTCTTCTTTTGAACTAATTTTAATCCACAAAGCATGCTTGAATGTAGAAACCATGACTGATATTTTTGGAAAGTTGTGATTGGGTCTGTCGACAACACTAGAGGTGTCATCTTATGGAGAAGGATGACATTTAACACTTTCTTTTCCATTGTAGCATGTGAATTACACTCATAACATAATATCATGAAGAGGACTGTCGTGATTTTCTTAAAGATGAAATAAACCAACGGGAGGATGAATCATGAATGAGAGAACTTCTTGGCCATCCTCCAGTGACTTCCCAATTCTACCCTAGCCGCCCCAGTGACCACTGCATTTGAATTTACAAGAAAAATTTCATAGCCTCAATATGAAATTAGCTTGCATGAGTTGTTGCATGGAATTCATAAATTCACATCCTTCCTAGATATCCATTAACACTGAAAACTAGAGGAGGTGACTAACAATATCCATTCTGAGGAGTAAGATGTTGTATGAAATATAATGTGAAGGACTTAGAATAAATCCTAAACCAAATTTCTTATGACCGCACCTCATGTCTCTTAAGGGGGCAATTTTCACTTTGAAGGATCTAACACATGATGAGTGCCATCTAGATGGCTTCACATGTTTGTAGGGAGTGGGGATTATAGGATATATGTTCCTATAACACACTCCACCAAAATTTACCCAAGCTAACTTGTCTACTGAGGTAAATGTGTGACGAAGAGTTACTATGATATGATTCAGCTCCGTAATTGTAGTTAAGGAAGTGGAACAAATGAAACAACACTTCATAAACCCCCCTTAGGTGCTACAGGACCCCTAGGAGCTAACCCACCACTCCAGGTGCCCAATCTCTAAGTTAAACTAGCCTTTCAATGAATTAAACCCCCAATCGCTCCCATGACATGGACATGCATGTGCATGGGACCCTCCAGTCACTCCCACAATACCTACAAGGGAGAGAGTACATTCTTTTATAGCTAGTTTTGTGCCAGATACTGCACGATTTAAGTCTCTTTTTTAGGGCTAGTCTCCAAACCACGTCCCAAAACTTGATGATACTTTCCAAGACAATAAATGACACCAAGAAAAATCCTCTAACACAAAACTTAATCAAGTAATTTACCTAACCAAGCCCAAACATGACATTCATTTCGTCAAAAATATCACAAATATGAAGTCTACAGGTTTCAACAACAGATTTGATCATAGGGGTCTTAGACTTATCTGAGAATATCAAGAAGGATTGGTTCCTTCTCACATTAGTTTCATTATAATATATTAGTTCATATATTCATTATTCATTCATTTACAAATCAAAACATGATGAGAACCATAAATCATCATTGTCATAAAACATGTTCATAACCGGCATATAACCAACATACATATCAAGCATACAATAGTCATAAATAAGTATATTTACCCATAAAATACAAGAGGAAAGAAGCTCTTATTAACATATGCAAAATGTAAACAGGTCTAGGACTTCCACAAACCACCTGATCATAGACTAGGTTGAACCAAATCTCTCTTTCAACCAATCACCCTCATGCCATGTTCCAAGCATGAATGTGGGATATCATGGAACATATCCAAAAAAATCAAACCACGGCTTCCATAGGCTAACCGTGTTAACCCTCAACCGGTGATTCTGCCCCACGGTCAGACATCACTAACCATCACCAGATCGGTCTCTACCTAAGTTGTTTAGGGATCCAGAGTGTTTGTTCCAACCCAAATTCTAGGACTAGTAACTCAACCCATGGATGTTGTCGTGCTCTAGAGTGGTTTTCCAACCAAGGCTCTAGGACTAGTAACTCAACCACAACTACTTCTGGGCTCTAGATCATTTTTCCAACCAAGGCTCCAGGACTAGTAACTCAACCCACCAAAGGCTCCAGAGTATTTTTCCAACGAAGGATTCTAGGAATAGTAACTCAACCCCAGTTGTTAGAGGGCTTCTAGAGTGTTTTTCCAACCAAGGCTTCGAGGACTAATAACTCAACCCAAGATGTTATAGGGATTCCATAGTATTTTTCCAACCAAGGCTCCAGGAACCAATAACACAACCCACAACTAAAGGAACATGGTCACCAACCAAAAAACAAAGCTAAACCCACAACATCATAGTTATCCAGGAAATGGTAAGGCTAAGAAAATCCATTTTCAATCAAGGCAATCCTCTTGTGCCATTGAAAACTCGTAACCAGGAAACCACATGCATGTGTCATACATGCAAAAAATAACAAGGAAACCATACATGAAACTTGATATCGGCAAAGCAATCCATATATAGTTGTTGATCCTGTTGTCCCCTAATTCTTTCCTTCTTTCCTCTTCCTTCTTGCTCCAAATCCCAAGTATGCTACACTCCTCCAAGAGTGCTCCAAGAAAACTCTAAGTGTCCAAGAGTATGAGAGAGAGAATAGAGAGAGAACTGAATAGACAAAAGTCTGTCAAAACTATTGCCAACTGATCCTCAGAAGCCTTTTTATTAATGAGGCCTCCAATTTCTTCAATTTTCTATTATTTTCCTTCATTTTACTCCTCACGTTCAACCTACAACCCTTCACCTTCCTTTTCTCCTATTTTCCGTTATTTTCATAAATAAATGCCAAATAATTCCTCTTTCCTTTCCAAAGCCTTTTTCCATTGCCTTTTCCAATTTCCCTTAGCCATAATAAACCACATGAACACCCACTATGATTTTTTTCCCACCACTCATCTTGGAATACGTGTCCCATGACCTTGGTCTTATTTATTTTTACATGGTTTTTAACCAGTGATGTTAGATAACCCTCTCCCTTGGGGTAACAATGTCCTTAGTGTTCAATGATACCTACAAACCAACAAACCACTGAAAACAAAACATACTTCCTATGGATGTCTATGAGAGAGCTCATTGTAGTATTTAGAATGACATCCTACTGAAACATGAAAATCATACTGTTTATTGGAGCTTTATAACACATATAATTACAATATTTACAATAATAACCACATATACACTTATAAACATTTTCTTCAACCAACAAATAATCATATTGCCTATGGAGCTTTATAAATTCAGCTCGATATATTATTTAGAATAATATACATATATACACATAGGCACATTTTCTCAACTAGTTAATAAAAGGATACGATACTCACATCAGCAACAAGGGAATCCAAAGGCTCACACCTCAACCCTCAAAAGTAGTAGTTTGATTCACCTCCTTCCCAGGAAGTCCAAAATCCACTACCAAGGTCAAAGTTGCATCCAATGTCCAACACTACAATCCTGCACCCATTGTCCTCTCAGTGAATAGTTACAAATTCATTGTTCTAGGGCACACTCCCAATGTGCATCTAATTCCATCTAGCAATGCTAATGACCAAACAAAATCCATCCTCGGCCTTCCCTTTACTGGTAGATAGTCCCTCGGGCAATCTGGTCACCCCCTTTTGTGCAATCACACACCTTCCAAGTTCCACTAGCACCCCCATCTCGGGCAGTCCATCCCTTGGAAATGCTTCCTCACATTGGAAGGTCCAAAAACCAAGGAATATCCCTACTTCAAAACCATCATATCAGTCATAGCATGCTCATAGAAATCAATGGAAACTATTGGGTACCACTGTCCCACAATGGACCTACTCCTGAAGTGCTGTACTAGAATATTGCTTCCTGTTCCAATTCCTTTTATTGTTGCCACTAACTCTTGCAGTCAATTTCAACCACCTAATCAGGAATTTACCGTTTTCCTATAAAAAACACATAATTTCCACTAAACTTAAGATATATTGAAATAAATTCACATCATACCTCATCAGTGGCCCGTCAATAAGGTACACTTGCAATTATGTTCACTTCATGTCACAGCAAGTCAAACTAGTTGTTTGATCAAATCATCATGTATAAACACATCACATCTAGTTAGCTCAAAACACAATCACATAGATCAAAATCATGAATCACATGCAATCATCATAACCCAAAACCATATATCACATGTAACTATCATAAATCATAGTCATAGATCACATACATAATAAAACTGGAACAAAATACTAATACTTATCCTTTGATCAATCCTTGCTTCTACCTTTGTCCTTTGTAATTTTTGTACACACACCAGATCCGTTACCACACCTGACAAGTACCTAGTTCCTTATCTTCCACCAAATACACATACACATAGTGTTCATCACAACATGTACATTCACACATGGTGTACAACACCACACAATACGTACACCCACACCCAGTGTACAACACAATACACATACGTACATATAGTGAAACACAATGAATACACATGTCACAATACCATGACTACACAATGCACATACATAGTACCGTATGCCCACAACACAACATGTATGGCATGCACACAATACCACATGTACACCAGCACCTATGTACAATATGTACACAACACCACCTATAGACATCACCACTTGCATGTGTACACAACATCACATGTACATGACACCATCTGCACAACGTGTACACAACACCACATATACACCACACCATTTGTACAACATGTACATAATACCACATGTACACAACACCACATGCACGATATGTACACAACACCACATGTACAACATGTACACAACACCACATGCACACAACACCACATCTACACTCATGCACACAACACCATATGCACATAGGACAACATGTACAATATGCACATAGCACTACATATACAACATGTACATAGCACCATATGTACACAACAATGCATATCCATCATGTGCACAACACCATAAGCACACAACACTGCATATCCATCATGCACACAGTACAATATGTACACAACACCGCATATCCAACATGTACATAACACCATCTATGGCCAGCACTGCATATGAAATATGCACACAACTCCATATGTAAAACAAGCAAACAATGCAATAGGTACAATTAGTGAATATACAATATGCACTACATGTACACAAAAATAGCACTGCACATCCAAAGCCACATTGTCCCTACGAAGAAATATTTCTTTCTGTGCTCTCTGGCATCCATGCTTATCTTAGCATGTTACGGATCACACCGTTTTCATTCTACTGATGTATCTCTCATCATTTCCTTTCCATAACTTAAACATAGGCATAGTATAAACACATAATATCAACTCATATCCACATGATACTGACGTCATAAATTTTTTGAGGCTACTCTTCCCACTTCATTCCCCATAAGACCAACAACCTCTTTCATGCCATTCACTTGAATATGAAATCATTCATCCACATTATGACCCCTAACAACCCTATCAGACAGTGACATAGATACATAGATACATACATGCATAATCATGGTCACAACATAATTACCATATATCATAAGTTCAAGGTTAAGAGAACTCCCTTTATTCATGAACAAAATTGATAATAATTGTTCCCAACATAGCCAAGGCATCCGATGCCTCAGATAATTTTACTTCACCCTTCCTGTTACATTCCTCATCATTGTCCTATCATTGTCCATTTACCCTAATGGAACCAATCAATCAAACTGATTATCACACTCTTGCATTCATCTTCCCTTATATATGCACCAACATCATCCAAGTCTTACATTACTTATTGGGTTTCATTCAAGTCTTCTCGAGGTCCATCAAATTTCCTCTTTCCCAAACCAATTCCAAAGACTCTCAGCATAAAAGGAAAGAATAAGAAACAAACCAAAATAAAACCATGAAAAACAATAACAATACAATAACACAAACAAAGTGGTATGGCCATACACTAGATGTAAACAAATCCACAATCAAGCACAACAAATCACAAAGGACCAAAGGACAAGATTGGAAATAAACACCATGACTCAATCCCCCTGGTTCCCAAAGCCTCCAAGGGAAACCTCAACTTGAGCCTTCTTCAAGACTTCATGGCAGTATCTTTTTTCTTGCAATCTGCTACACCATACTACCTTTTGTAGCGGCTACACCCTCCCTCCTAAATCACAACAACTATCTCACACTAACTTAGGTACTTGTGCTTTGATTGAGCTTTATCTTTTGAATTTTTGCTTGTGTTTTCTCACTTAGCTTACTTACTAACCCACAAGCTGATCTCTTGACTTGGTTTCAACCAAGTTCCAACCTTGCCTTAGTTATTTGCGTAATCCTTGAGGGAAACCAACCTTTCTCTTGGGAATTGCGCAGTTTAAGCCAGCAGTGAGCTTTTAGCTCCAAAATTGGGCAGAACCAACTAAAAACTAGTCTTCACCTGGGAAATTGTGTAGAGCCTGAGACAAAAACCAAAGCCCATCAACCCAGAAATTGGCAAAATCTTTTCCCTCAGCAAATTACCAATGCATGAGCCAATGACTTTCCCAAATATCCTAGGAACTGTCCAATGTATCCAGGCAATGAATGGCAGATTTTTCCCAAAAAAGAAAAAAAGGTGAAAAAAGTGAAAAGTGAAAAAGAATCCCTAGAAAATAGGGATTTATTTAGTAGCTCGAAGGAGACATTTGAGTTATTTTTGTAATTGTCACCAAGTGCACTTTTTCTTAGAGTTTTGGCCTTCGCGTCATGAACCCTAAATTGACGTAATATATTTAATGGACACCACCAGAGCTCATTTGTACATTTGATCTTAGAGCTTTGGCATTCTCTCGAAGATCAAGGATCCTCCGGTGCAATCATCGTTGCTTTTCTTAGTAAGTCTTTCTTTTCTAGCCTTTTGCTATTTTTTCTGTCACTTTTGTTTGTTTGGCTTGTGAGAGTGTTGTTTTAAACATTTTATTGAACAACTACTAGCGTTTTGATTTGTTTTAACTTGTAGAAGTGTTGTTTTAATTTTTGCATTACCTTTCGAAACCATTGCATGTATTACCCCGTTTTTGCACTAATGATCATTGTAGTGGAGACTCTATCCACATGATTCATTGTTCTCTAGTTTGATTGGTTCTCCCACTTGATTTATTCACATGCATTATCATTCACTTAGATCTACACCCACCATCATTTCCACCTTCATATCTGCTCATTTTCATGCTATTGCTGGGCAAAGTTGGGTTTCCTTGGCCCAGATCTTACTCTTCCAAGACATGCACTATGCATTTCTGGATCTCAAGGCTTTGCCTTGGCTCCAAGAATTGGGCAGAGGCTACCACAACCTAGCTCCAACTATGAGCTGCACAATTCTAAGAGCCAGTCCTAAGCCTTGGCCATTGGGATTTCGTAAGGCACAGTCTCACCCAACTTAAGCCAGACTAAATTTTGCATTGCACAATTCCAATCAATAATACCTCCCCACTGGCAGCTGGATTGCACAATGCGCAGAACCGTCTGGCAGCTAATCACCTGTGAGAGCCAGGATTGTGAAATTATTCCTAGTATTTACCCAATTTGTTGTTTGGTCTTTCCTTGAAGTGCTTTTGGTTTCAAGCAAAGATTCCATAACACGACTGTCCTCTCCATATCCAAGTACAAAATTTGTTGAGAAGCTCTCCAAGAATTACAGGTAACATGGTTTCAAAAAGAGCTGCATCAAAGGATATTGTTGAGAGTAGAACTGGGAAAGTAGTTGAGTTGTTGTCAATGAATTTGCCAATTTATGTACACACTCAGTTATTAATTGAGAAGGGCATGAAGTTATCATGTAAGGAAATCAAGAATATCTTTGCAGGGGACATCAAGGAAGATCTAGAGGATTGGTAGGTTTATGTCAATGTCCACTGGTTAGGTTTACATAAGGTTGCATGCAGATACCCCGCCTTCCCATGTGCAGACATCATTCACTAGATTGTCTCACACACAGACCTAGAGACTATGACACCAAGCAATGTGAGTGGGATAAAAATTTCTACCTTCAGGATGAAGAAATATCATCAGATATATTATTTACCTCAGCCTGTGAACTACATGGATGCACTTTTCTATGCCACCCACAACTTTGTGAAGACTTGAGATATTATAAGGTTGTGGGTGAAAGAGTCATCGAAGTTTAGAGAGACACACAACCATGTTTACAAGACTTAGTCACTCAAAAATGCCTACTAGTTCTTGATCATCTTTGCATGTCGATTGGATAGTAAAGAGAGCACAAAGACATTTATTAAAAACTGGGTGGTTTTGTTGGACCAGTTGGTGAATGATGGAAGGCCATTCAACTAGTTGTATATGTTGTCTCTTTAGCTGAAATTCCATGTGACTAATGCCAAAAATCTGCCCAAGGATGAGCAAGCGAGATTCTACATCTTCGCATATTTACTTTATGCAATCTGTGCCAAGCATCAGTCTCCTAGCATGTGTTGGAGATGGATGCCGACAGAGACTACGGTCAAAATTTATTGCAAGTTTATTTCCGACTACAACTATTCAGGAGTTATGGTGAGGTTGAATGTCCATTTCATTATCCCAGTGTACAAGTTGATCTTTGAGTAGGATCCACCTTGCATGTCCCAAGAAGTGATGGAGGAAATACTTAACATTGCAGATGGTATGCCTCACCCGAGGGAAACTTCATCAGGATGTTTGGTAGAGAGAAGCCTCTGCATGTTCTACCAAGTTATTCCATAGAAAATTTTGTCATGTAAGAGGTCTCATATCACATCTCCACAGGGTTATCAGCAGGGCTACATAGGAGGAAGAAGGCACCATGACCCTCTCTTCCTTTGCAGATTGGATTTTACAAGATTAAGATCTTGAAGGATGCAGATGTCGAAGTTAAGGAGATAGTGAAGTTTAAGTTTGGCACCAAATACTGCAATTGTATGATTCCCACTTTATTTTCAAGAACCACTGTGTGAAGGTGTATTATCCATGGATCCAAGGGACATTTCATTCACATGAGGAGGACCCTTGGATATACTATTACAATGACTCCAAGGTCCACAAGTCAGTCAGTATAGTCATAGCATGGAAAGCTTCATTGCAGGAAACAACACTATAGGAAGCAACAACAACAACAATAATAAGCATCAAACTGACATAGGATAAGGGTAAGAGGAGAATTTCCAAGAACCCAGAGGTTGAGCAAAGATACAAGCTCAAATAATATCCTCCCATTGAGAAATAAACTTTGGAAGTTGATGCAAAGAGGGAACAATGCATAAAGAGGCTAGAGGGAAGGAAGAAAGAAGAGAAAAGGAAAGGGGAAGCAGAAAGGAAGTTGCAAGAAACAGAGAAGAAGATGAAGGAAGAGAAGGAGATAAGAAGGAGAGAGAGAGAAGAGAAGAAAAATAGAACTACACCCATACAATTTGAGGAGTAAAAACAACTAGTAGTTGAAGAAGAGGGTGAGTAGATGTCGGATCATTAGCTTGCTTAACAAATTGAGAAAGTGATTAAAGTAGTGTACATGGAGTTGGGACAAGAGTAACAAGACCAAGACACTGACCTCATGCCAAAAACACCTAAGGTCTCTCCTCCATATCCACCACCTCTAATATCAGAACTAGTTCTGAGCAATCAAGGAGAGGTTGTACTCCTTGATAATGATCTGGTGATGGATGTGTACAATCTATAATTTTATGAGATGCAACAGAGGATTGTATAGGCATGGATAAATCATTTTCGAATGATCACACGTCACTTACATTTATGAAGGAATGGGTGATAGTGTCAGATGTCAGAAAGAATCCAGTTGCCACGGCTGATGCCACTATGGCTTATGAAGGAGCCATGAGATTAAATGTCAAGTTCTTGTTAGCAGAGAATGAACAAATGGAAAAGAACTTGAAAGTAACCAGGTAGAAGGCTATTCAAACTCTCAACAACATACATGTTTCTATCATCCATGTGCAAGAATAGACAATGAGGTACAAGGGAGCCCCACTTTTGATCAGGTGATCATTATTTAGCTCAAAAATCAAAGTGCTCATAATTGCTCAAAAACTAAACGATTGCGTCTGTCTCAGTGACACAATCCCAATGCATCTCATTTCACTCAAAATAGAGCTCGTATGATAAATATGGAGACTTTTGTCTGCTTTTCTAAACAAAATAATTTTGCAAAAACAATAAACTACAGTCACTGCCTAGTCAGCAGTATGTACTGTTGACATGGTAGGTGACTGTTCAGGTCAAATTTTGGTCAACAGTGAATGAGTTCATGCCAAGTGGTTCTTTATGATTGGTCAACAGTTTAATGTGTTGGTCGTTAGAGGACCAATGAGAAGATGATGTGGTAAGCCTGGAGGCCACCACGTGTCCCTCCCCAAGGGCATAGTAGGTTGGTGCGCAGTGGAAAAATGTTAATCGGTAGGCTGGTGGAGTCGAACGAGTGACTTGACCCACACAAGCACCAAGGCCTACCGCTATGCCGCAACCATATGAATTAACATGTATGTGGTTAAAGGGGTATTTAAATGCTAAGCACTGAAGGTTTGGGGGTAAGGAGCCAGGGATTAGCCCCATCCCCCCAAAAAATAGCACCATACAATCTTACGTCATAACCAAGAGCCAACGTGATAGGAGGGAGCCAACCCAAGGGAATTTAGTCCCGGTTCTCAGCAACATGCATCCCATATTCCCAAAGTTTTTGGAAGGATAAGCACCTATAGTTGGTGGTGGTTTTAGTAGGCCTGCGAAATCCAACACTACTCCAATTTTGGTGGGGCTAACTAGAGTTTCTCCATATTCGGTGGAGTTTTCGTAGGGAAAATTGAAGGGACCATAACTTTTGCAAAATTTGACCAATTTTGGCTCGGAAAGAGTCATTCCTAGATGATTTGGATGTTCTAAGCACACTGAAGTGGGTTTTAGGAGCAGTGAAGCATTGTACACATCAATTTTTTCCATTTTGAGGTAATACAGAGGCTCAAGCCGTGGAATCTAGACCAAGGAGATGTAGCCCACGAGGGGTGAACTCCTTCATCAAAACACTATGTTAAGTGTTCATATTGATGGTTTGCTCTATATTTGTTTGTTCTTGTGCAACACTTTATTTACATGCTAGTTTTCTCATGAATTTGAGATAAAACTTGGCAAATTTACCTGATAGACTCACAAACACCATTAAGAAACCTCTGTACATGAACAAAATGATGAGAAATTATTTTCTAATTCTGAAGTTGTAATTAGCACAACAAAACTAACATTCAACAATAGATCAAGTTGGTATCAAAGAAAATGTTATTTGCTTCATTTTCTTGAGTTTTGTGCAAGTAGGGTTTTAATGGTTGCAAATTTGTGATGCATACGAGGTTAAATTTGCAAACAGGATAAGGGAAACTATTGGTTGCAAGTTCTGAGGTTAGGACCAGAAGAAGGATAGCCATAAGGTCACAATCTTTGCCCAAAGTTTCACTCCTAGCTACACTTGAAGAACCTCAAGTTTTACCTTAAGCTGATATTAAGGAGGTACGAGCAGTGCTAGAAGTTGAGCTTGAATCCAAAGCCATCATGTCTGGAGCAAGAGAGATTGAATTTCTTTGAAAAGAGGAAGAATTCAAGAAGGTTTTCTATGATTTAACTGACATGCTTAGAGTTCTTTATGAAGAGAGGAATACTAGGATGGTTGGAGAGAGTTCTAAGTCTCCACATGGAGATGGAAACTGAGAAGATAAAAAAGATGAAAATAAGGATTCAAAGGGTAATGGAGGAAATCATCCTCCATCTCCACCATCTTCATCATCTTCCTCATCATCTTCATCATCCTCATCATCACCAACAACATCATCTTCCACTTCCACCACAAAAACTGTTCATACTCATTCACAAACCTGAAATAGAAAAAATCCCTTACTCAAATTGGACATTAAGTTTGAACCTCCCATGTACAATGGTGAGGTAAATGCAAAGAAGTTAGACAATTGGATTCTACAATTGGAGGTTTATTGCAGAATTCATAACCTTCAAGAAGATGACATAAAGATCTAGTTGGCTTCATTGAGGCTAGAAGGACCATCACTAGTTTGATGGGAAGAAAACACTGAAGATGAAATGTGAATTCATGGTAAGATATCCATTTCTTGGGTTGAATTTGTTTCTTCAATTAAAAGACATTTTTATCCTTTAGCCTACATGCAAAAAGCCATTATGAGTTGGAAAAACTTTAGGCAACTCAAGGGCTTTACCTAGGAGTTTAGGAACAGGGCTTTGTTGTTAGGAGTAAACTTGAATTACCAACATACTCTATTGAAATACATGTAGAAATTCTCATTGTAGATTAATCTGATTATGCAATGTACTAAAGAAAAATACTTAATCTACTTTTACAATTAAACATGCAGAAGCTTAACCGATTTGAAAAAGATCAAATAGAACACATATAACAGAGAAGAAGAATCAATCACACATGAAACAGAGAAGAATACTCTGGGGAAAGCCTCAGCTAAGAAAACTCACTATTTGTATTATCATACAAGTGGAAATATCTTAGGATTACACAAATATTTTTCTCTCACGGCTATCCATATCTTACTACAACCCCTCTCACTTCTCATAGAAAGACTAGACAACTCATATGCCTTTCCCTATGTCCTCCAAGCCTCCTATTTCCTTTTGTTGTTTTCCCTAGGTGCTCCTGCTGTAACCTTGTGTGATAATGGTCTCAAACATTACTCCAACACACTGTAAAACTATGCAAATCTCAAGGAATGAATTCCTTCTGCATGCAAGATATTTTCTTATAGGAAAATTCTTGAAACTGATAGTAAATTATCCCTGCCTTTAATCTCAACCGGGCCTTTGTTTGAATTGACATGCATGAGTTATTTATGAGAGACTATTTAGTTATCTGTAGTACACTAGTTTCATGCATGCATTCATACTGACTGAACTCACAATAAATTCCAAAAACTATTTGGAACTAATCTAACTAGACTTAACTCAGTTGACTGAGCTAACTAATTACAACTAAAAGACAAATCATCCTTATCTCCTTAATTAAGGGATAACTTCCTCAATCAAAGGGATAACTATTGCATGACCTCACAAAGACTTCATGTTTGAATTTATCCAACTAATCAACTCAGGATGAATTAATCAATTATTTTTCAAAGAGTTGGTGAGACTAAATTCGAATTTTAATTCTCAATTTTAATTCAAGGACAAATTAAAATTGGAATATATCCTGAAATGCTATCTATAGCAATGCTATTTTTAGAATTTCTATTTTTATCATTTCTTGTTGCTATTTTCAACATTCCCTCTCAGCAAGAAAGGGATTATCTGCCACCCCGATCCTGTCTCTATGGAACTCGAATTTACACTTTGACAATGCCTTAGTCAAAATGTTATCATCTTGTTCCTCAGTCGAAATATACTGTAACAACATGATCCTCCTCACCACACATTATCTGAGATGATGATACCGAATGTCGATATGCTTGGACCTATCATCAAATATTGGATTCTCAGAGAGCTTGATACAACTCTGATTATCACAATAGATCACAGTTGGATCCATCCTCTAATCAAATAAACCAACTAGAATTTTCCACATCCAAATGGTCTCACATGTTGCCTAACTTGCAGCCATGTATTCAGCCTCTGCTGAGTTGAGTGCAACTAACCTATATTTCCTACTATACCAAGAAACTGCAGCTGAGCCAAGGTTAAAAATTCCTTTTGATATGCTCTTCCAATCTGATGGACTCCCTACCCAATATGCGTTTGTGAAGCGCTATAGCTTCACTCCCTCTGACCGTATGTACCATAATCCATATTGAGATGTGCCTCTAAGGTATCTCAAAACATGCTTAGTTTCCTTCCAAAACAACTTGGTAGGTTGAACCATAGCTTGAATTAGCTGGTTCATTGCATAGTATAGATCTGGTCGTGTGTTCACTAAGTACATCAGTGAACCCCCAAGCTGCCAATACATAGTATCTTCTACTACTTCTCTTGAAGTAGCATCCTCCTTCCTCCGGTTACCTGCTAGAGGAGTTTTCATGGGCTTGCACTTCCCCATGTGGAATCTCCTAAGTATCTCATTGGCATAATTTCCTTGAGACACAAAAAACTCCCCATCCTTCTGCCACACTTCCATGCCTAGAAAGTAGTGCATGAGACCCAAGTATTTCATCTCGAACTCTCTTGCAAGGTCCTCCTTGCAAGACATTATCAACTAATAATCACCTATCAATATCATATCATCAACATAAAGAAAAATGATCAATTGCTTACCTTCTACCATGATGTGGCACAAGTTCACATCCTCTTCACTCTTTGTGAAGCCCAACCTAGTGAAGTAGTTGCCGATCCTAGTGTACCAAGCACGAGGTTCTTGCTTTAGCCCTTACAAAGCTCTATTGAGTTGGCACACATGCAACTCATGGTCGAAGGTCTCAAAACCTTTCAGCTGCTCTATGTACACCTCTTCCTCAATCTTGCCATTGAGGAAGGTAATCTTCACATCCATTTGATGGATCTTCCAACCCATTTGTGTTAATAGTGCTAACATCGATTTGACAGATGATTACCTTGATACAAGAGAAAAATTCTCCTCATAGTCAATTTTCTCAACATGTGAGAAACGACAAACAGTAAAACTTTCCTTACGTTTCTCCACACTACCAGCAGCAGCTCGCTTTACCTTGTAAAGCCAACGAGAACTCAAAACTGACTTGTTCTCCGGTCTTGGAACTACATCCCAAACATTGTTCTAAACTATGGATTCATACTCCTCCACCATAGCATCAACCCAAATCGGCTACTGCACTACTTCCTCAAATGAAGATGGCTCGGTCTCAACACATTCCCCAACAAGGGCCATGTATCCAGTGTACCTATCAGGTAACCTCCTCTATTTGCCTTGAGAAGATGGTTCTCCCACATTCTCTGCCACATCCGACAACAATCTATCAGCTTCTCTCGTGCGCTTCTACCCATCTCTGGAAGACTCTGCTTGAGTGGATGTCTCCACTCCTGGAACCTCTGCATGCAGCTTCTTTGCATCAGTCTGAGGCTCCTCCTCCTTAGGAACCAAAAGTTCCTCAACCTATAGTTGGAGCTCCCTCTCAAGGGAAGCTTGCATGGCCTTCTGCCCATCAAACTTAAGATATCTGCCAACCACTATCCTGTGATTGGTAGGCAAATACACATGATAGTTGTGAGGTGTATCAGTGTACCCCACAAGTATTCCCAACTCAATTGTTGGCGCAATATTCTTTCGGGCATCCTTGGTCACATGGGAATAAACTCATGAGCCAAAGATCCTGAAGTGACCCACATCTGGTCTCTTCCATTATAAAGCTTTCTCTTGTGTCTTCATCCCAAGAATGCGAGGCGGGCTTCTATTTTGCAAATAGACTGCTATGTTGCATGCCTTAGCCCACAAAGTAAGTGGTAGGCCTTGGTCATGCAGTATCACTTGAGCTGCCCCCACAATTGTTATGTTCTTCCTTTCAGCCACCCCATTGTACTGTGGGTTATGGGGTGCCATCAACTCTCGTTTAATTCCTTCTGCTGCACAAAAGTCCTTAAACTCTTGAGAGACATACTCTCCACCATTGTCACTTCTCAAGGCCCTGATCTTCTTCCCTAATTCTTTCTCAACCAAAGCTTTGAACTCACAAAACTTTGAGAAGGTTTGTTCCTTCTTCTGCATGAAATAGATCCAACATTTATGAGAAAAAACATCAATGAAAATCACATAATACCTTTGTTTAGTAGTGGAGGCTGTCAAGAATGGTCCACACACATCTGTATGAACTCACTCCAAGATTTCTTCAGCTCAACTGTCTTAATCATGAAAGGAAGATTTTTCATACTTACCCAAGGTACAACATTTGCATGTGTCCACTTGCTCAAGTTTACCTTTCGGAAACCGGGTAGAAATCTACTGCATTATCTTCAAGGCCCCATGATGCAAGTGGCCCAACCTCCTATGCCATAACTCACCAATATCTTAGCTTTACACCAATTCTACTTTGGAACTCAATGCAGCACAATCATGTACCTCTAGCTTGTAGAGATTCTTCACTCAAATCCCAATCCTTTTGGTCTGACCCATGGTTACGTGTCTCAGGAATGCCTTTCCTTTATTTAAGACTACATCATAACCTCTGTCTTCCAACATCATGACCAATACCAAGTTCTTCTTTAGTCGAGGCACATACTTTACATCAGTCAAGGTGAGAGGAGCTCCATGCTCCCTCTGAAACACAACCATACCTTCACCTGAAACACGATACTTTCCATCATCATCCATCTCTATTCGCATCTTGAGGTCTTTGTCATCCAAGGTACTGAATAAACTCTTATCGCCGGTCATGTGGAATGAGGCTCCACTGTCTAGGTACCAAACACAACGCACCATCGATGAAACCATGCATGCGATGAGGGCAAAATCCAATTCGTGCCAGTGCCTCACCTTCTAATCCTTTGGAGGATCCCTTCTTGGATTTCTTCAATGGACAATTAGTTCCATAATGGCCCACATCATGACAATTAAATCATCTCACTTTAGATTTTTCAATCTTCTTCCCACCATGAGAAGAACTCGATTTGGAATGGGAAGCCTTCCCTTTCCCTTTCCTCACCTTACTTGCTAAGGCTAGATTTTATTCATCATCATGCTTAGATGAAGAACCATCTTTTGTGCTCCTTCTAATCTCCTCCCGCATTAGATCCGACCATAGTCATTACCAATCTAGTAGTTTCTCTCTTCCATTCACTAAGTCTTGGTAGCTATGCTAGCGCTTAGGAAGACTGGGGAGAGTAATACGCACCATATCATCATCGTCTGTCATTATTCCTACACTTCCAAGCTCTTCTTTGTAGGTGGTGAGCTTGCTAGATATGTATAAATAGTGTTTCCCATTTCACACTTGATTTTTCGAAGCTTGTCCTTTAGCGCCAGTTTCCTCTGGTTGCTGTTGTTCTGATATAGGTCCTTCAATGTCTTCCACATTGAGAAAGTAGACTCCTTCCCATGGAGACTCGAGACAATATGGTCTCGAACTCCCTCCAAAAGAATCCTCCTCGCCTTCGCCACAAACTTCTTCCATTCCGCCAATTCTTGGGCATTAGCTATTGCGGGCTTAGGGATTTCTTGATCAATGAAATCCTTCAAACCATTTTCTTCTAATACTGCTTCCATGCGATCCTTCCATGCTATAATATTTGAGCTACCATCCAGTGCATACTCGAGTCTCAAGCCATTGAACACCATTGGTGAACTTAGAGGTGTAATAAGAATTTGATTATGTACCTGCAATCAAGAACTTCAAACTTTGAATTTTCCATTCTCAGTATGTTGTTCACAACTCTGATCACCTTTGCTCTGATACCATGTAGAAATTCTCACCATAGATTAATATGATTATGCAATGTACTTAAGAAAAATACTTAATCTACTTCTACAATCAAATTTGCAGAAGCTTAATCGATTTGAGCAAGATCAAACAGAACACATATAACAGAGAAGAAGAATCAATCACACATGAAACACGGAAGCATACTATGGGGAAAGCTTCAGCTAAAAAACCCCACTATCTGTATTATCATACAAGTGAAAATATTTCAGATACAAAAAGCTTTAGCTGTCAAAGTTGTCCAGCTCTCAGTACAATCCCTCTCACTGCTCATAGATAGACTTGACAACTCATATGTCTTTCCCTCTATCTTCCAAGCCTCTTATTTCCTTGCGTTGTTTTCCCTAGGTGGTCTTGTTGTAACCTTGTGTGACACTAGTCTCACGCACTGATCCAACACACTGTAAAACTGCGCAAAGCTTAAGAAATGAATTCCTTTTGCATGCAAGATATTTTCTTATAGGAAAATTCCTACAACTGATAATACACTATCCTTGCCTTTAATCTCAACTAGGCCTTTGTCTGAACTGACATGCATGAGTTATTTATGAGAGAATATTTAGTTATCTAGAGTACACTAGTTTCATGCATGCATGCATTAACTGATTGAACTCACAATCAGTTCCATAAATTGTTTGGAACTAATCTAACTAGACTTAACTTAGTTAATTGAGTTAACTAATTACAACTCAAATACAACTCGTACTTATCTCATTAATTAAGGGATAACTTCCTCAATCAAAGGGATAACTATTGCATGACTCCATAAAGACTTCATGTTTGAATTTATCCAACTAATTAACTCAAGATGAATTAATTAATTATTTTTCAAACAACTGGTGAGACTAAATTTGAATTTGAATTCTATATTTTAATTCAAGGACAAATTAAAATTAAAATATATCTTGAAATTCTATCTATAGCAATGCTATTTTTAGCATTTCTATTTTTACAATTTATTGTTGCTATTTTCAATACATTGGGGGTTTACATTCCTACTTAAAAAACACTATCCTTATGTTCAATCCAAGCAATTTAGATGAAGTATGTGTGCAAGCCATGCACCTTGAAGCAAGAGGAAAGAAAATTCAGGATGTGGGTAGCAAGAAGAATCCATTAAAGGGTAAGGAGAAAGAGAAGGGTGGAAAATGGAAAGGAAAGAAGAATAAAAGTGTAAAGAAATAAGGGGATAAAACTGTATGCAAACATTGTTCCAAAGAGGGGCATGATGAAACCCATTGTTGGAAACGACATCCTAAACTATGGCCGAAGAAACCAAATGATAAGGGGAAATAAAAGACGATGCTACCACACAACATGATATTGGATCCGATTCCGTGATGAGACCAAGATTATAGCCATGGTCACAAAGGTAAAGGAAGCTATAGCAATCACTAGTTCCTCACATAGTCACAACAACACTCCAAATGAAGAATCAAGGATAGAGTTGTTCCATGTAAGGGTAATCTCAAACCATACAAAGATTGATGCATTATTTGATAGTGGGTCACAAGTGAGCTTAATTTTAGAAGTCTCGCTCAAAAGGCTTAACCTTGAAACTATACCTCATCATAAGCCATATCCTTTGGGCTTGATAGTCAATAATGCAAATTTACAGGTTACAAGGAAATGCTTATTCAGGTTCTCCATTATTGCAAATTTTATTGATGAACTTGAGTTAGATGTGGTTCCACTTGACATCTTAGGAATTATTTTGGGAAGCCCATATTTGTATGATAGGAAAGTAATATTTTATCTCCATGAGACCAAATATCAATTGCTCAGGGATGGGGTGGAGTATATTGTGAGAACCCATCACAAAAAGTTAAACATTTCTTTGGTTAATGTAGGGCAAATGAAGAGGCTAGTAAATGCAAGTGAAAATTTTGTGCTTCTCATGATCAAGAAAAGGAATGATATGGATTATGAATATTTTGAAGGTTGTGATGATAATTTAAAATATTATTTGTTTTATGTGTTAATAAAGCATGTCGAGATGTTCCAGGAACCAAAGGGGTTACCTCCCAAGAGGGGAATTCAACATGAGATACAACTGCAGTAGGGTGTTCCACTTCCAAACATTGGTATGTATCACATGTTGATCATGGAGAGCACCGAAATCAAGAAGAGAGTTAAATAATTGTGAACAAAGGTATCATACACCCATATAATTCATCATGTGGTTCACCAATTGTCTTGGTGCCAAAGAAGGATGGGACTTGGCACTTGTGTGTGAATTTCCATGCACTAAATAAGATAACGGACAAGAATCGTTATCCACTCCCAAGAATTGATGATTTTCTTGATCAATTGGGGTATTCAAAGTATTTCACTAAGTTATACTTACGAATTGGTTATCATCAAGTTAGAATAGCTAATGATGACATTTGGAAAACCAAATTTAAAACTAAACAAGGATTTTTTGAGCGGATTTTTATTCCTTTCAGTGTTATCAATGCTCTAGCTACTTTCATGAGAGTTATGAATGATCTATTGAGACCATTTCTAGATGATTTTGTCATTGTTTACTTAGATGATATTCTCATATTCAAAAGATCCAGAGATGAACATGTCATGCATGTGAACAAATTACTTGATGTCTTGAGAAATAATAATTATTTTTAAAGATGTCAAAGTGTGAATTTGGCAAGACTTCTTTAGTGTATTTGTAACACATTGTTGGAGGAGGTGAGCTGAAGATACACCCCTCTAAGGTTGAGGTCAATGTTAATTGGCCCAAGCCCAATACAGTTGTACAGGTAAGAATCTTTCTAGGGATAGAAAAATATTGGAGGAAATTTATTGCTAACTTTTCTTCCATTGCGGCTCCACTACATGCATTGACTAGTGTCAAGAAAGTATTCTATTGGGGAGATGTACAACAAAAATTATTTGATTCTTTAAAAAAAATATTAGTTTAGCACCGATATTGGCTCTTCCAGATCTTAGACAACCATTTGAAATTCAAACAGATGCTAGTGATTACGGGATGGGACCAGCTCTCATGCAGCATGGTAAGCCCATTTCATTTCATTTTGAAATTTTTAATGGTGTTGTGACTATCTATCCCACTGATGACAAAGAACTTTATGCATTGGTACAAAGTGTTAAAAAAAGGAAACACTACTTGATGGGGAAGGATACCATTATCCATACCGATCATCAACCATTGCAGTACTTACAATCACAATCCAAGTTGCAGCAATCAAGACACTTCAGATGGATGGGTTTTCTGCAATAGTTCTATTTGGTTATCAAGTACAGAAAGGGAATCTACAATAAGGTAATTGATATGCTTTCTAGGCCTACTATAAATTCATCTATTATACTCAAGCACAATTCTGTTTTGCATGAAAGTTATATTGAGCAATATGCATATGATAATGACTTTCAAGATGTGTATGAAAGCTTGAGGCAAGGAAAAAAAATTGAAGAGTTAGATTACCATGTACATAATAGTTTGTTGCATCACTTAGGCAAGTTATGTATTCCATAGGGAGAAAGAAACAATATCATAAGGGAGGTGCACACTTCATTGATTGTTGAACATTTTGGTGTAGGCAAGATAGTAGTGAATCTGCAAAGGTATTATTATTGGCCACACATGTTTGACAGTGTATCTCATTTCATTAGAGGATTTTCTTTGTGTGTAATAAGTAATCCTAGCAATAGGAAACTAGGATTGTACACTCCACTTCTAGTACCTTCACGTCCACGGTGGAGTACCTCAATGGATTTTGTAGGAGGTCTTCCATTGTCAAGGAAATGTCATGATTACTTGTATGTAGTTGTAGATAGGTTCAACAAGATGTGTATTGTAACTCCATGTAAAAAGAAAATTATAGTTTAAGAAACAACTCATTTTTTCTTTCAAAATGTTTGGGTTCATTTTGGTCTTCCTACTTCCATTGTAAGTGATCGAGATTCTTGATTTTTTGGGAACTTTTGGTCAAATTTGTGGGACATGATGGACACTAAGTTGAAGAAGAGTACAGCCTTTCATTCACAAATATATGGACAAACCGAGGTGGTCAACAAGACATTCATTCATCTTCTTAGAGGATATTACATGAAACATCCAAAGTTGTGGGATGAACATTTGCATTGCATACCTCATGCATATAGTAGGGCAAAGCATTCTTTCACAAAAACATTGACATGTGAGGCATGTTTTGTGTACTTTCCAAGATCACCATTGGATTTCATCTTTGAGAAATATTTTGCTATTTGTTAGTACTTACAATCTCCTAGGCTGAAAAAGAAATTGACAAGGATAACCTCAAACCACTTTAGCTCAGTAGCTAGCCCTACTGAGCATGAGAGGGATATCACTAAGATTTTTATTAGTGATATGACTTTAAAGCAAATAAATTTTGGGCTAGATATGTGTATTTGTTTGTTTGTCTGTGAAAATTTGGTTTTTTAAGGATTTGTCGAACTTAGGGTTTGGAGCCACAAGTAGCTCTAGGCTATGGGAATGCAAGAGCAAACATAAGAAGGAGATAGATGTCAAAAACCATGGTATAATTTGAGTATTTGGTAGTGTAGCATAGAGGATATAGTTTGGAAGAAACTAATGAGCATAAATAAACATGATTTCATTATCTTAGGAAGACAAAACACATAACTATGAAAACCAGATAAAAGAGCTTGAAAAACAAGAATCCGAGTATTTTATCAGAAGGTATTCATAGAAAGAAGAGATATAATGTAGATAAATGTGTTTATACCATGATAAAATAAAAATAATGAATTACAAGCAACATGAACTCATTGGGCTAGAGTTCCTTGAAAATAGCTGCAACCAGTATCTGTATTAGCTGAAAGATGATTACAATGCAAGCCTCCTTCACAAAAAGTTCAACCCTCTTCTCCTCAAGTGAAATGATACTTATAGACTTTCCTAGACCACTTTCCCACCTTCAGGAGTCGAATTCCTTGGTGGAGGAACTGACTCCAAGATTCTCTCAACTAATAGGTGAGAGTGAGAAGGTGCAACTCAAACTCTTCATGAAGAGTTTGTTTAGGAGTTTGCTTCTTTTATGGGGTCTAATAAACATATAAAACAACCTATGATGTACAATTATTCATGCCTACATCACCTAGCCTCGTAACTAGTGCAATTACATAGAGAATCTTGACTTTGACCAAGTCAGACTAAAAACTACAAATTTTACATAGTAAAAATTTTCAAATAAAAACACAAAAATTGTAGAAGCACAATGCCAACTTTGAGCTGATTTTCAAGTGCCTTCGAGGGGTCATAATGAAAATATAAGACAACTTTCAACTAGCCCTACAAGTCTAGTTTCTAGAACAGTTTGAATTTATGAATTTGGAGCAAGGGAAGACCTTCAAAAACCCATTCTCCTAAGGTCACTCCAGAAGCATAGTGCCTATCAAAAAATGGTCCAGAACGCTAATTTTTTGCCAATTTTTTTGCATTTTTCTCCAAAACCAAGCCACCTTTGCAAAATATGGGAAAATGAGTTCTTAGAGGATGTCAATAATTTTCCAAAAATGTAGAACTTCCCTCAAATGGAGGCCCGAGGAAAAAGCGCAGTGCTTGGAGCAGTTGAATTTTTGAACTGAGACCAAAATTTGTCAAAAAGCTCAAAATGCTCAAAATTTTCTCAAAATTGGAGGGAAGGTGTAAAAATAGTTTATAGCTTCATGGATGCTTCAGCAAGCATCTCCAGGTTTCCCTCATCCTTTTGATGTTTTTTGGCCTCCTTGAGCTTATTTTCAAGTTGTTTTACCTTGACATTAGTGATCATGTGTTGAGCTTGATAGTGATGCGCCATGTGTCTGAGAATTTGATTGTCTCTATTTGCCTTCTCCAGGATTTTCTCCAAGTGTTCATTCACCCTATTAAGCTAATATTCTTTATCTTAATGAACCTCTAGGGCAATTCTTTCCTCTAGGTCAAGGTGTTCATTGAGAAAAACTTGTTCTTGTTCCTCTTGTAAAGCTTTCTTAAGGCCTGTTGTTGTTGGTCTTTTACTTTTTCCTTTGACCTCTGACTCTTTAGGATCGCTTGATGTCATTATCTCATTACTTTTGCTGACTTTCTGCATTAACTTAGCTTTTTCCTTTTCTGCTTTGAGTTGATTATTTTCTTGTTCAAGGAATGATATAACATACTTTTCCCTTTCCAGATTTATTGCCAGCTCCTTGATTTGG
The DNA here is from genome assembly GCA_000404065.3 of Pinus taeda. Taxonomy (NCBI): domain Eukaryota; kingdom Viridiplantae; phylum Streptophyta; class Pinopsida; order Pinales; family Pinaceae; genus Pinus; species Pinus taeda. The sequence continues at coordinate 56,131 of APFE030466470.1, read as the reverse complement.
TAGTCCTTGTCCCTGATAGTCTATCTCATTATTGAAGTCTGATCTTCCACCTCTAAATCAATAAGCTCAAACTCGTGCTCAACTGTCTCCTTATCCTTTGCTACTAATTCCTGCTTTGTCGATGAAGAAGGCTTGGCCCCTTTCACTTTGTGAGAAGAAAAAAAAAGCCTTTGCCCTTTCTTATACACTTTGGTCACCTCTAGCTTAGGTAGCTAAATCTTGTCTACTATTTTGCTAGATGACCCCATCTCTATTTTTTGTTTTGGTGTACTTGGGGATTGAGATGGTGCATTTTTCTCATGCCATTTTTAAGTTGCTTCTATAAAGGCTTCCCAAGCCATACCTTTCTCTGTTAGCTGGTGAAGGACAATGGTTTTGATGAGACTATGATGGAACAAGCTTGGGGAGTGCTCTTTGTCTTTTAATTGTATCTTTCCAAACATTTTTGAAATGCTCCTGAATAGGTAATTACACATGTTGAGTAGCTTTTGAGATATGAAGTGCATCAAGAGGTGAATATGATAGGTATACAACCTGCAGAACCTACCTTCACACGTAAAGAACCTGATGATAGTTTTCATTAAAGGGGCATATTTCTCTAGTAAATATCTAAAAGGCATGAGGTGAGTATGTGTATCTCTATATGGCATCTTTAAGAAGTGCTTGTAGTTTTCAAGATCTAAACTCATTCCCTTAAACCAATATTCACCATTGTCTAGTAAACCAGTTGCTAGTGAGATGGAGGCCACTGAGAAACTAAACTCAATACCAGCAATGACAAAAATATCTCCTTTTAGTTGTGTTGCTACCCAATCTATCAGTTTCTCATAAAACCCTGCCTCACATACCCTTTTGCAAAATTCCAAGCAGTGAAAATCCTCAAAGCACTATTCGGTGAAAGGATAGGAGTTGGTTGTGTTGCAATCTAATGGTTCATATATGAGAATTGTCCCTCCTTTATGTTGTCTCTTTCTTTCTGGTGAAGATTTAGCCTCCATGATGACACAAAGTCCTAGCAGCAGGAAGTGAAAATAGATGTGAGGTGTGAATGGAAATGAAGTGATATGTGGGAGGTTTTGACAAAATCATGGGAGGAGTTTTATGAAACATGAGATGACTTTGGAGCCTAATGGAAATGAGTGAAGAAAATAGTGAAAAAGATGTTGTTTCTTGCAAGTGAGACCAAGAAGGTTTATGATGAAATTTGCCCAAAAGAACTCTAGGAATGAGCTAGGTTTTTGCTTTTTCAATGTTAAAACTGTTTTTGGAGGTGGATGAACTGGTAAAGATGACTCATCAAACATGTGTGCAGGTGTAGGATATCAATTTACATGTTCTGGAAATAAAAAATTATGATGAAAATTTTACCCTAGCATTTCCCATGAAGAATTTGCTATAAACCCTAGTTTGAAAATTTATCGACATGGAATGAAATTGGGAAAGAAAAAGATAGAGGATGATGGTGTACTTGTTCGTTAGCGTAGAAGATAGTTAAACCAAGCTTGCAAGTGAAAAATTTAAGTTTGGGAGAATTTTGGTGAGTTTCAGGGCACTCTGTCTTGTGGGCAACACAATGTTCCTACGTGTAGCGCCAAAGCACAACGCAGTTCACAGAAGCGTAGTGCCTACCTCCTAAGCATAGCGTAGTGTATCTATGCACAACACCTCCAAATTTTGGCTATTTTTTTTTTCTAGGGAGACAAGTTTTTTTCTTTTTTGGGTGACTGAGCTCAATGATAAGGAGTGAATAGGATATGAATGAAAGATTTATGAGGGCTTTTGAGTTTATATAGGGAAAATTTCCTCACTTTTTCAAAAAGAAAAATAAACCTACCCTCCTTTAGGAATGGATTTCACTTTCTGAAGACAGATTTTACCTTTAACACTGTAAATGTGCTTTTGCTTTCCTGATTGCTGGAGCTTCCTCTTTTGAAACCTTTGATATCATAAGAATATGAAGAGTGTGTGAAGATCATGATCAATTCTTCAATAGTTGCTTTGTGATGTTTGACTTATTGCTGTTTTTTTTTATAGAAATGGTGGACCTTGGAGACTCTTGTGACCTAATGGATGGCCTAAGACCTAATGGAATGATGATGATGACTGACCCATTTTCATTTTGAAACCTTCAGAAAGTGTGATAAGTGACCAGTATGAGTGAAATTTCAAATGATGACTTATCTTTGGACTGACCATACAATGACCAAAGTTGTTGTGTAAACCTAGTAACAAAAAAATTTGATGGGGAAAGCCTAAAAAAACATGGCAAAATAATTTTTGATATAGGTGACAAGCTAACAGGACTAACACTAACACTATTGATGGCTATAGTGACATAGATAAGGCAAGGAAGTTCATTGAGCAAATCCAGTTGATTCATCACACAGTGCAAAAACAACTTGAAAAGGGTCAAAACAGCTACAAGGAAAGGCATGACAAACACCATGTCGATCATAAATTAAAAGTTGGTGATGAAGTTTGGTTATATATTAGCAAAGAGAGACTTCAAGGGGAAGGTAAAAGGCAAAAGCCAATCCATTATGCTCTTTTTAAAATTTTGGAAAAGATTGGTAACAATGCATTTAAGCTAGATTTGTCTCCATATATGCAAATATACTATGTTGTTAATGTCGAGAATTTGAGATTTTTTGAGCCTCCTTTGATTGATGATCAAGGATAGAATGTTCAACTACCATAAATAGATGGTTTATCACCAGAATATCTAGATGAACTTTAGCAAGATCTCATACTTGACAGAAGAACCAAAACTTCAAAGAGAGGGAATGCCGAATACGTTCGAGTGGGACTCAAGGGACAAAATCCTTCTAAGACCAAATGGATGAAGATTGAGAAGGTGAGGGAGTTGTACCCTCACCTTCTAAACAATCAATAGTATATTTTGGGGCCAAAAGGCTTCCAGTGGGGAGGAATGATCAGGTGATCAATGTTTAGCTCAAAAATCAAAGTTCTCGGAATTACTCAAAACCTAAATGACCGCATCCATCTCGGTGATACGATCCCAACAAAACTAGTTTCACTCAAAATGGAGCTCATATGAGAAAGATAGAGACTTCTGTCTACTTTACCAAACAAAAGAATTTTGCAACAAAAAAAAATTACAGTCACTCCCAAGTTATTAGTTTGTACTGATGACATGGAAGGTGGCTATGTAGGTCAAATTTTAGTTAACAGTGAATGCAATCATGCCAAGTGGCACTTTATGATTGGTTGAAAGTTTGATGTGTTGGTTTTTTTTATTGGTTTTTAGTTGGCCAATGAGAAGGTGATGTGGCAAGCCTGGAGGCCACCACATGTCCCTCCCCAAGGGCCTAGCATGTTGGTGCATAGTGGCAAAATGTTAATCGGCAGCCAGCGGAGCTGAACCCGCAACCTAGCCCACACAAACACCAAGGCTTATCGCTATGCTACAACCATATGACTTAACATGTATGTGGTTGAAGGGGAATTTAAATGCTAAGCGCTAAAGGTTTGGAGGTAAGGGGCCAGGACTTAGCCTTGACCCCAACAAAACAACACCATATGACCTTATGGCATAACTAAGAGCCCGCATGCCAGGAGGGAACCACCCCAAGGGTATTTAGCCCAAGTTCTCAGCCATGTGTACCCCATATGCCCAAAATTTTAGGAATGATAAGCACTTGCAGTTGGATTCGGTTTTAGCAAGCTCGAGAAAAATGACACTGCTCCAATTTTGGCGGGGCTAACTAGAGTTTCTCTAGATTTCATGGATTTTTCATAGGGAAAACTGAAGGGACCATAAATTTTACAAAATTCGATGAATTTTGTCTCAGAAAGAGTCATTCCTAGATTATTTGGATGTTATGAGCACATTGAAGTAGGTTTTAGGAGCAGTAAAACATTGTAAACAACATTTCTTTTCCATTTTGAGCTAATACAAAATACCGAGCCATGCAACCTGGACCAAAGAGATGTAGCCCAGGAGGGTCAACTCCTTCATCAAAACATTGTGTTAAGTTTTCACTTGATGGTTTGTTGTATATTTGTTTTTTGTTTTTCAACACTTTATTTACATGCTATTTTTCTCATGAGTTTCACATAAAACTTGACAAATTTACCTGTTATACTCATATACACCATAAAGAAACCTATGTACATGAAGAAAATGATGAGAAATTTTTTTCTAATTATGAAGTTGAAATTAGCATATAAAAAATAACATTCAACAATAGATCAAATTTACTTGCATAAGATGATGAAGCCACAGGCAGATCTAGACAAAGCAAGGATCCAGATGTTGATCTAGAACTATGAGCATGTCACCCCATTCGTCAACAACATACAGGCTTCATATGCATGGTGCTATAAGAGTTTGGATGTCATGGTGAGAACACACATGATCCTGTCAATTAGTTCCCTCACCGAAGCTAAGCATAAGAAGAAAGTCTAGCTAGAAGTCGATATGTACATAGAGCAACTAAGGCGATAGGCCACTAGAGATGACTTGGAGTTGAGTGCACAAAAAATACAGAAGTACATTGGTGGTCCTATCATGGTCAATACTATGTTGCACATGCTTCAGGATGAGTTGGAGAAAGTTTCCAAGACCATAAACTGAGAAGCTATGGAGGCAAGAGTCCACTATTAGAAAGACACCATTAGCTAGTTTGGGGACACCATAGCATAGTACCAAGCTTAGTATCAGTATATCACCGAGAAGAATCAAGTGGAGGTTGTTGAGTTGGTATTTCCCCAAACTTCTTAGTCATAGTTTTTTGTCTTGTTGGGTTGTATCTAGCCCATTTTGTCTCACATTGGTACATGTGGAAAATTTATATTATTTATAAATATGTTGTAAGTTAAATTCCAAGTGTCATTAGCGGAATGTGAATAATCGCTATGTAATGTAATGAGTTATTTGTAAAGAAGTTGAAGAGTCATGAGGGTAGTCAAAGAGTCACAAAGGAGAATGTCAAGGATTACCCCACCCTTTATTCTAAATAGAACCTTGTAACTCATAGAAAGGGATTTTGGGAGCCAAGCTTTTGGCCAAGCTTAGGCTTAGAGAATGCTTGGGATTATTGTGATGAGCCTTGGCTTCTCCAAAGTGTAGAGAGTATACTTCTTTGGAAGAGAAGGTGTTCTTGACTTTAATGTTCCACTATTAGGGCTAGTGGATGTTAATGGTGTATGTACGGATGGAACTTTCAATTATAATAATAACTGAGCCATAATCCTTCATGAATATGTTGTTATTGTAGTTGTACTATTATGGTTTCTTCAGCAATGTATGTTGTTTAACTTACACATTTTCTTATTAACTACTTTGTATGCAATTGTATGAATCTTGTAGAATGTGTGTTGTTCTATTAACCCGTCACTTTGGTTTGTGGACTATTCTTCTTCCCAGCTTGTGATGTCATTTTTCTCGTGTGTTCCTTTTAATTTGCGTACTATTATAGGTTTCCAAGGGGCACACTTCCTTTTCCCCTTCATGTGTTAGAAGCCCCATGCATCTCACCTGACTCTCTATAAGGTCACACACTTACTTTCAACCAGAGACATCATACTTTTATTTGCACGCTACTACAGTCAAGGCACTACATTACCACCCACTGCTGGGAATCCCACTCCAAACAGTTTGAGGTTTAGTTGGGACTTCTTATCGGGGAGACCCCAATGAATGTTGGCAGGTCCAACACTATCAACACTACCATAAAACCATAAATGTTAGTGCATAAATAAGCATAATAATACACTAGTTACCTTATCTTGATGTGCCAAGCACAATGCCTTGTAACCAAATACACCCATGCCATCTCTCAAGGGACACCAATTCTCTTGACATATCTAGCTATAACTAGAATTAGCTAATCTATCTTCCAAACACATGATCATGAATGTAGAACATACCCACATAATTTTAGATAATATTAAGTTTGAGAATTCTTCTTGTATTCAATGCATTCATTTGTTTGGAATTGTGGTTTCCCAGATAGAGCCAAAGGAATTCTCACCCAATTCCTTCCTTTTACATTTTTCTTGCTACAATTAAGTCTTACTATGTATTGTCATATCACCCAACTATTAGCTATATGAAAAAATTGACTATTATCTTGTCACACTAATACCGAGCATGTTACCCTGCAATTGCTCACATATGTCAATCATATGCTCCAAATATCCATACATCATATCTAGTAATTGAAATCATTCTTCATAATAAACTATCAACTTATAGTCATAAATCATAGCACTACAACTATCACTTACTTACACTTAAGTACATATCAACTCTCTTAGTACATAATGCACTAGTACAACCATCTTAAAGCAAGACCATTCATTCATGCAATCTTACAGACACATACTCATATCATGCAAGTAATCAAACATTCAAACAATAGATAGATGACATAATGGACACCAAACACTCAAACACCAAATAAATGACATAATAAAACACTCAAACACTAAGTAGACAACATAAGAAAACTCATATCTTGATGTATCTCAGGGGAGGCTATCTTGTCTTCACAATCAATCTAGATTATCATGATATAAATTCACACCACATCAACTTAAAGATAAATAAGGTCATGGTATCCATAAGAGTAACTATCTAGCATGTTCACATCATAATCTCATTAACAATTTTCATTCATGCATAACAACTGTCATTCATGCATAAAAATCACATATGCACAGTCATTCTAGATTAGTACAACACAATGTCACAAAGAAGTCAACTCATACTTGGATATCGTAACCATAACCATCTGCATAGGCCAATCCAATTTAGCATGATACATATAAAATCAAGATCTTGATGCAATAACCCTAATCATCAAGTTAAATATCATATAATAATCAACAAGTTAACATATAACATATTTATCAACAACATATAATATAATCATCAAGCTAACAATCATATAAGAACAATAATAATGCATAAAACCACAAGTTACTATCATTCATGACTATCTGACACTTGCATATGACCACACTAATCAACACCATAATAACAAAATGACAAGCATATACGTAACCCTAATTTTTATAATAACCATTAACCACATACATGCATGCCAAACATACAAACCTATATGACTATCTAATCTTACCTGGAATTCTACTGGTTCAACCTCGATTTGATGATGTACATCTCCTACTCTATCTTATCCAAAATATCAACATTTTATCTTATCAACAACATCATGAATACATAAATAAATTCAATGACCTTATAATTCATATATAACCTATTATACATGCAACCATAACCATAACAATGCATGCACACCAACATATAGATATTGACATGCATAAAAAATGCATATATAATTGAAACGCATTCATGACAAACACATCCAAACAACAACATTATCAACTCTTACATGGAAGCACAACTGTAACAATGAATACTACCATGCATAAATAACAAGCACATATACAACCTACATGCGTGCATGACAAACACATTCTACTCATCCAGTTCAAGTGTTGAACCATGCTTTGATACCACTCTGTAACACCCTTCTTCCACATTTACCCAAGATAGTTGATCCATCGTGGTAGATATGTGATGAAGAGTTACTATGATATGATTTAGCTCACAAAGTGCAGTTAAGGAAGTGGAACCAATGAACAAATACTTCACAGACCTCCCTTAGATGCTACAGGCCCCCTAGGAACTAATCCACCACTCCAGGTGTGCAACCCCTAATTTAACCTAAGATTTCAATGAATTAAACCCCTATTTTCTCCCATGACATGGGCATGCATGTGAATTGGACCCTCCAGTCGCTCCCACAATTTCTACTAGGTAGATTGCAGTCTTTTTCAGCCAATTTTGTGCTAGAGATTGCGATATCTAAGTCATTTTGTTAGGGCCAGTCTCCAAACCACTACCTGGAACTTGATGAGACTTTTCAAGACAATAAATGACACCAAGACAAAGCCTCTAACATAAAACTTAATTAATTATTTGACCTAACGAAGCCCAACCATGAAATTCATTTTGTCAAACATATCACAAATATGAAATCTGTCGATTTCAACAATAGATTTGAGCATATGGGTCTCATACTTATCTGAGAAACGTTAAAAAGGATTGATGCCTTCTCACATTAGTTGAATTATCATATATTAGGTCATATATTCAATGTTAATTCATTTATAAATCAAACATGATGAGATCCATATATCATCATTGTCATAAAACATGCTCATAACCAACATATAACCAACATAAATATCTAGGATACAACAACCAAAAATACCTCATATAAAGAAGTATATTTACCCATAAAATATAAATTTAAATAATCTCTTATTAACATATGAAAAATGAAAAACTAGGTCTGGGACTTCTACGAACCACCCAACCATAGGCTAGGTTGAACCAAATCTCTCTTTCAGCGAGTCACCCCCATGCCATATTCGAAGAAAGAACGTGGGATCTCATGGAACACATCCAAAAAAACCAAACCAAGGCCTCCATAGGCCAAACACATCAACCCTCAACTAGTGATTCCACCTGATAGTCAGACATCACTAACCATCACCAGATCGGTCCTTGCCCAAGTTTTCTAGGGCTCCATAGTGTTTGTTCCAACCTGACTTATAAGACTAGTAGCTCAACTCACGATTATTTTCAGGCTCTAGAGTCTTTTTCCAGCCAAGTCTCTAGGACTAGTAACTCAACCCACATTTGTTGTCAGGCTGTAAAGCGTTTTTCCAACTGAGGCTCCCAGACTAGTAGCTCAACCCACCAAAGGCTCTAGAGATTTTTTCCAACTAAGGCTTCCAGGACTAGTAACTCAACCCATGTTGTTACAAGGCTTCTAGAGTGTTTTTCCAACCAAGGCTACTAGTACTAGTAACTCAACCTAATTCATTAGAGGGCTTCCAAATTTTTTTCCAGCCAAGGCCCTAGGAACTAATAACTCAACCCACAACCAAAGGAACATGAGCACCAACCATAAAATAAAGGTAAACCCACAACACCATGGCTGTCTAGGAAATGGAAAGCCTAAGAAAATCCATTGTCAATATAATAAATCCTCCATGCCATTGACAACTCATAACTAAGAAACCACATGCATGTTCCATGCATGTGATAACTAGGAAGGAAACCATACATGCAACTCAATACCTGTAAATTAATCATGGTATAGTTGTTGATCCCGCTGTTCCCTAGCACTTTTCTTCTTTCCTTTACTTTCTTGCTCCAAATACGAAGTATGCCACCCTCCTCCAAGAGTGCTCCAAGAAAACTCTGGGTGTCGAAGAGTATGATAGAGATAATAGAGAGAAAGCTCCAAACGTAAAGAGACAAAATTCTATCAAAAAGCTTGTAAACTAATCCTCATATGCCCTTTTATTAATGAGGCCTTTAATTTTTTCAATTTTCCATTATTTTCCTTCATTTTCCTTCTTACATAGCAAATAATTCCCCTTTCCTTTCCAATTTTTCAATTTCCTTTAGCCATAATAAACCAAATGAACATCCACTAGGCTTTTTTCCCACCATTCAAGTTGGAATATGTGTCCCATGACCTTGGTCTTATTTGGTTTTTACATGGATTTTTAACCAAGGTTGTTAGAGTTGCCATCTTCATTAACCAAGAGGAGAAAGTTCTTCCTTCTTCTCAAAGGTTTAGAAATGATATTTTCTAAGATTTGGCTCTAAGCCTTCTACCTTTAAGAATTTCACTTGGTTACGGTGGAGTAATTTGGGTAATTTTCCTTGATCATGGGATATGCTTCCAATTGAGGTTTCTATTGATTGTGAGTTGCCCTTCTTCTAGTTGACAATATATATTAGCTTGTTTGTTAGCTTCCTTATTATGAGTACAAATAATGTGGTTATATGACATATATGTGAACCATTCTAGGATCATGGAGATTATGTGAAGGAGATATAACACATTATTCTAAGTGAGAGATTCTAAGCGGAGGTGTTGAATGATTAATAGAGATTCCCCTGGTACAATAATAGAATATATGTAATGTCTCAAATGATGTGACTCTAGAACTCCACACTTAAAGTTGTGATTAATGATGAGTTTGGAAAAATTTAAATTATAGGAATTATATGTTGCTTATTAATTGGAAAATATTTAAATGTAAAGATAGATGTCACATGTCTAAAAGAAAAAAGAAATAATTTTTTTTGTTATGTTAATAATAATTATTTTTTATGTTTATGATAAGGCCTACTTGGAGAGTTAGTGTCCCTTTAGTCAAAAAATAGTTAACAAATCCAGTTATATCCCAAAGAAGGTAAATAACAAAAAGGAAGAAATTCCTCATTTTTGCCCCACTTTTCACTCTAAGGAAAACAAGGTGGAAAAGAAAGAGGGCTCCAGAATAATGAATGGAGAAAAATTCCATTGAAGTGGAAGAGGAAGATAAGAAACTAAGAGTCTGGAAACAAATTCATGGTTGGAGATAAATGTTGTTCATTGGGTACTCTTATAGGGAGTTACTATGGGAGAAAAATATATTAACTCTCTATAAGTAGTGGGAGCCAAAGACTGGTGAAACCTTGTTGAAGGGAAGTTATTTTTTCTCAGGGATAAATGAAAACTTTTGGTCTGGAAAAGGCATTATTAAATTTCACTTAAGAGACAAAAACTCGGGGGTAACTAGAAAAGATATCTAGCTTATGGTTGGGATGCATAAGTAGGCCCAACATATAGTTTCTAGGTATTAAGATATGTCCTTAATTATATTTACAGATAAAAGACTAAAAATAGTTGAAGGTTTTGTTTATTGAAGAAAAGGAAAAAAAAAAAAGAACTGGAACTTACATTCTATATGAAAAGAACAACAAATAAAGTTAGTGATAGATAGGCGTGTTATTTTACTTTCTTTTTCGAAAATCAAAGAAAAGAAAAAGGGGGTTTTGAATATATACATGTGATTATATGTTAGTCCTACAAACATTGTAAAGTTCACGTATAAATGTGAAAAAAAGATAGGTACAAGAGTTGAAGGATGACATTCCTCATGGGAGAAGATGTCAAATTTAAAAGGGAAGAAAGAAAGACCCTATCTAAAATTAAAGTTGAAGCATCATTTAGTAGTTATTGTGTATAGAGAATCCAGTTGCACTCGAATACAGTAAAATCTGGGAGGTATTAAGTATTTTCATTAAAATTGTCACTTTGTATAACTCAATTCTTATAGGAAGGTAGTTAGAGGAACTATAGCAAAGGAAAATGTTTTCTCAATGATGAGGGGTAATTCGAAGCTATCAGGTAATGCATAAACCCAAACACTCATAACAATCAGTATGGCTTGAGGATGAGAGCATATAGTTTTTGTATAGAACCTTGGAAATAAAATATGCATGTATAGTTTCTATGTAAAATATGGCTTAATGAATCTTTTCATATAGAAATAAGAAAAGACACTAACTGCTTGTACATGAGAAATATTAGAGTGAAAAAAAATACATTATCATTTTTTCTTTAAGAAAAAAATTCATCCACTTGAAAGTAACCAAAGAAAACCTAGATGAAAAACTAGTGTTTGTAGGAAAACAATGTTTTTTTCTTTTTCATCTTATACAGAAAACATGATATAAAAGTTGGTAACTAATTAAGATAGTCTAAAAAGTCTAAAAAAATAGAGGAATTTAAATTTATATAAATACTAAACCAATTGTGGATATACAGTCTGAGTTCCATAATTGTTTAAAAATAGAACATTGTTCCATTTCTTTTCCATATCATGTGACCTACCTAATGAATATTTATAACAGTGGGACGAAACCCTATGGGTTTCATTCTTTGAAACAAAACAGAGAAAATAGTAAATATAATTTCAAAAATTAACATAACAGGGTTTCAACTCCAACACCATTTAGTAAAATCTAATATCCATTCCATCATCTTCACCTTCCCCTGTAAAATCTAATATCCTTTCAAAAGGGAAGGAACTATGCTCTGATGGGACTCCTCCATTCTCAAATCAGAAGGGACTAAGCTCTTTTGGAACCCCTCCAAATACTAAAGGGATACTTCCATGCATCTCAGTGACTCCCCCAAATTCTCCGGTGATTTCTCCTACAAATTCAGTAGGAAGTGACTTGGATATCCTCTTGAAGAAGAAATCCCTCGAACTCTACCCTCTTACTATCCACAAACCAGGTGGGGCTTCTTCTCCCCATATTAGTTCAAATTCAACAAGAAATATTATTGTTAGAAGGAAGCAAAATAGAGGCACAAGACACTTTTATGGTAGAATGGAAAATCCTATCATCCGAAATACGGACCTCTCTTTGATTGACATTCCTATCATTGATCTCTCTGACAAAGGGCCCCTTGGAGCAAGACAGGCCAGTGACAGGCCATCATGACTCACATCATTTCAATGAATATTAGGGGTCTAGGGGTGGACCACAAATTCTTAGCCTTGAAGGATTTATTTTCTACAACTCAACCCAATATTATTCTAATTCAGGAGAGTATGCATGCTGCTACAGTCTCTATTAGATATTTTAGGCGTATGTTTCCTCTCTGGCATATTGTTGCAACAGATGCTAATGGATTATCAGGGGGTTTAGCAATTTTATGGAACCCTCTATGGATATCGGCAAATTTTCGGGGTCTATTTTGTTCTATTCATGTTTTAAAAATATATGCACCTTGCAAGGATCGTAGTCCTTTCCGGAACATGCTTTTACCCTCTAAATTTTGGGAACTTGAATCTCTACTTATAGGGGCGATCTGAATTGCACTTTGAGCAGTGATGATGTATGGGGGAGGGGCAGAAAGGATGATGCTTTAGCTAGTATTATCAAAGGGGCCATTCTCCATCATAATATGATTGATGTTTTCCCACAATCAATGGGTCCTACATGAGACAATGGCAGACTTGGAGCTTCCTATCTTGCCAAAAGACTAGACTATTTTTTGATGAATGACAAGCTGATGGACCTTATGGGTAGGCCAATGTCCAACATAGTTAACTATTTTATATCTGACCATAGGCCCATATCCTTACAATGGGAAAAAAGGAAGTACAAGAAGGGTCTTCCTTTTAAATTTAATAGAGTTTGGCTAGAGCACCCTGAATTCAATGACCTTGTTAAAAACATTTGTCCTCATGCCTCCCTATGGAAAATTTCTCCCCTTCCCAACACCTTTTGGATAATCTATGTGCTCTAAAGGTAAAGTTTAAGGCCTGGCAGGAGAATAAGAAAAAATCTAATAGGAAAGCTTTTAAAGAGATTCAAGAGAAATTGGATGTTTTGGCCAAAAAATTGAAGGGAAGTAGTCTTTCTCTTCAGGTCTGTTGTAGTATAAATGATCTGGAAAAGGAAAGACACAAAATACTAGCCATTGATGAAGCATCTTGGAGGTTGAAGAGCAACGTGTTATGGCTAAAGGAAGGAGATAGGAATACAAAATTCTACCATAGATTTGCAAATAATAGGAGGGAAATTAACTCTATATGGGAAATTAAAACTGAAAGGGGAGTTTTGCTTCACTCCCAAGAGGAAATTTCTAAGGAGGCAGAGACACATTTTGAAAAATCATATAGGAGGAATGAAAATTGTAGGATGGAGGAAATCTTATGGGGGATTGATCTCTTTCCGACTATGTTTGAGAAAGAAAAAAACAATTCCCTTTTCTAGCATGTGTCTAAAGAATAACTCCTACAAGTTATGAAGACTTTCAAAAAAGATAAAAGGCCAGGACCACATGGGTGGACTATCGAGTTTTTCACTCAATTTTTTAATTTGCTCAAGAGAGACCTCCTAGAAATGGTGGAGGAATCAAGATTGAAGGATTATATCCATCAACATATCTCCTCTACATTCATTGCTCTTATCCCTAGAAAGAAAAAAGCTACTGCTTTCTCGGATTTCAGACCAATTTCTCTCTGTAATGTAATTTACAAAATCATCACAAAAATCATAGCAAATAGAATCCATGGGACTTTGTCAAAATTCATATCCCCGGAACAACATGGTTTTCTTAAGAACAAGAATATCGTCGAGGTTGTGGCCAACACGCAAGAGAGCTTACATTCATTACACACTAAAAATTTGGATGCAACAATCCTACAATTAGATTTGAAGAAAGCTTAAGATAGCCTAGATTGGGGTTTTATAAGATGTATTTTATGCAAAATAGGGCTAAAAAATGATTGCATAAGTTGGATTATGGCCTGTGTAGAAAATGTCAAATTTGTTGTTCTTATGAATGGTCTTCCATCAAAATTTTTCTTAGCTGCCAATGGTCTTAGACAGGGATGCTCCATGTCCCCTTTTCTATTCATTATTGCAATGGACTCATTAAGACTACATATAAAAAGAGCTATGAAGGATAATCAGTTCAGTCCATTGATGATCTGTCAGGGAAATTTCATATCCCACAGTTTATTTGTGGATGATATTATGATGTATGGAATTCTCTCCAGGTTCTCATGGGAATGCATTCATGGCATTCTAAAAAAATTCCAAAGAGCCTCTAGAATCTATATAAATGAATGAAAATCTTCTTTCTATTCTGATGAAAAAGACATGGATTCAATGGAATTTCTGAGAGTTTTGTTCAATATAGAAGTAAAACCCATAAAGGAAGGCATAAAATATCTGGGTTTGCATCTCAAACCAGCAGGCTACACAAAGGCCTATTGGATGTGGATATCTAATCATTTTTTTAAAAGAATTGCAGGGTGGGAGTATAAGTGCCTCTTCGTAGCAGGCAGAGTAGTTCTGGCTCAGTCAGTCCTAGCCCTGATGACATTTTATTGGGTCCATCTATTCTATGTTCCATCTAGTGTTATTTCTATGTTAAACAGAATGATGGAAAATTTCATATGGGGATGTAATAAGGATAAAAGAAATATGACTTGACTAGTCTCAAGAACATAACCTTTCCAAAAGCTCTGGGAGGTTGGGGAATTATGGACATAAGGAATTTTGGAAGGGCTCTCTTATGCAAGTCCCTATGGAGAGGCATAAATGGGGATAGCGTATGGAGCATTAGCATAAGAAATAAGTATATGGGGAATAAAGACCTCCTATTCTGGTACAGAGAAGGCTCTATTGGTAATCCTCATGGATTTTCTATATGGTAGAGTTTCTCGAAAATTGAATCTTTCTTCCTCCAAAACCTCTTTTGGAATGTTCAGAACGGCAAGGATGTGTATATTGGATATGATCATATTATGGGAATGGGGGATAACTTCATTATTCCTCCAATCATCACAAAGGCTCTACATCAAAAAAGAATCTTCACATGGAGTCAAACAATTGCAGAATGGCAGGGAGGCATTCCTATATGGAAGGATCCATAGGCTTTGGGTCTAGGGGGGATTTAACACAACAATGGAGTAATATCATGATGTCTATGAGAAGTTCTAGCATATGCAGATCAGTAGGAAAGGATTTCCTTACATGGAGGGGAAAAAGGGAGTGTGATGAAATTCAGGTAAAAGAAACCTATGTAGTTCTAGTAAAAGAAATTCCCTCTCCTTATCAGAATATCTTCCCATTGTCTCTGTGGAAAACAGGGGTTCGAAATAAAATGATTCATTTTTCTTGGCTTGTTGTTCACGATAACTCCCTTATTGGGAGAATATTCAAAAAAGGAACTGGTCAGGTCCAAGTATATGCCTTATGTGAAAAAAAGAGGGAGAAACCAACAATCATATATTCCTATCCTGCAATTTCTCTCATTAGATATGGATGGATCTAGCAACCTTTTTTGGTTTCAGTTTGGTGAATCATGCAGCTATTCAAGATGCCATGTGTTGGTGGAGCTCTCAGAAACCTTCTTTAAGATCCATTCCTCAAATCTTTTTATGGACTGTTTGTAAGCGAAGGAATAAATTAATATTCCAAGAAGGGATATGTTATGAAACCAACTCACAAAAATATAGAAAATATAGTTTAACGGCTTAGAATTCAGCCTCTTCAAGGGGGAAACCTCCTTTACATTACACAAATGAACAATTCTTGGATGATTCAAATGACAAAACCTCCTTTATATATATCGAAGTCTAAGTAGTCATAATATAACCCAGTTGACCTAACCATAATAATATAAAGCCACAAAAATAACAATAGAGGTATTCTATGGGGCAGAGTAATAACAATATGGGGATAATATGGGCACGACAATATTAATAAGGGATACAACTAAAATAGCAATGGGGTAATCACTAGTATTATAGGGGCCTAACATGCCCTCTCCTTCAAAAAAGTGTTGTCCTCAACACTTGAGCAGTTCTGGATGCTTCTGTATAAAATTCTCATCCTCCTGTGTGGAATCTTCAGTGGATAAGTTCTTCCACTAGATGAGATACTCCTAAATTGATCGATTTCATAGCTATCGAGTTCTTGTTTCTGTGACTGCTTCCGGTTCCAATATAATTTATCCTTCCTCATCAAGTTCTGGCAATATTGTTTGAACTAGGAGCTTGCTGCCTATAACCTTCTTTAAATATGAAACATGGAAAACTGGGTGCACTGGAGAAGCTGCAGGAAGCTCCAATTTGTATGCCGTAGTACCAATCTTTTGCAACACCTTGTAAAGACCATAATAATTTGGTGATAATTTATTATCCTTTTTAGCTTGCTTGAGGGAATTTTTTTTATATGGTTGTAGCCGTAGGAATACCCAATCACCTACATCAAAACTTCTTTCACTACGATGTTGATCTGCCTGTTGTTTCATTCTATTATGTGCCAACACGAGGTTATCCTTAAAGAGTTGGAGGACTTGTTGTTGATGATCAATGTGATGTTCCACTACTTGAACCTTAGAATTTTCTCTTAAATATGATGTGATGGATGGTGGCTGATATGCATAAAGTGCCATAAATGTGGTCATTTTTGTTGTTGTATGGAAGGAATGTTGATACCACCATTCAGCTATAGGCAACCATTTGACCCATTGTGTCTGTTTATCAAATAGAAAGCAATGAAGATATCCTTCCAAACATTTGTTTACTATCTCAGTTTTCCCATTAGATTGAGGATGATAAGATGAGCTATAAGCTAACTGAGTACCAAGACAATAAAATAATTTTATCCAAAAGTTTCCAGTCAAAATGGGATCTCTGTCACTTACAATAATCTTTGGATTTCCATGTAGCTTTCGAATTGTTTTCATAAATGTAGTAGAAACTGTATTGGCTTTAAATGGATGTGATAATGCACAAAAGAGTGCATACTTGGTAAGTCTATCAACTACCACCATGATGACACTCTTTCCCTCAGATTTGGGTAAACCTGTGATAAAATCCATTGAAACCTCCTCCCAATGTTGGATTGGAATGGATAAAGGTTGTAATAGACCCGGGGTCTTAATTGCTTCAACTTTTTTTTGTTGGAAAACCAAACATTCTGCCACAAACTTTTCAATATCCGATTTAAGGCCATCCCAAAAAAATTCCTTCTTAACCCTGTGGTAAGTTTTTAAAAATCCTGAGTGCCCTCCTATGAGAGAAGTGCACAATTCCATAAGAATCTTTTATTTGAGTTGGGAATTCTTACAGAGGTATAAGCGATCTTTGTACCATAACGAATCATTTTGCTAGCTAAATGTATTAGATGTACTGGAATCTTGTTGTAACTTTCGAATAAGTGCCCACAGTTCTTCGTCATTATTCCATTCCTCCCTTGCTTCATTTATCCAATCTGGTTGGATAATAGAAATGGCACACAACAATGCTTCCACATCCTCATCCTTTCTTGAGAGTGCATCTGCCACCACATTTTGCTTCCCTTTTTTGTAGATGATTTCAAAGTCATAACCCAACATCTTTGTGACCCACTTTTTTTCTCTTCAGAGGATAATCTTTGTTCTAAAAAGTATTTAAGGCTATCATGATCCATTTTTACCTTGAAGTGTCTTCCCATTAGGTAGGGTCGCCATTTCTTAAGTGCATGTAGTATTGCCAACATTTCCTTCTCATAAATAGCTTTGTGTAAAAACTTTCCCTTTATTGGATGACTTTCAAAGGAAATGGGTCTTTCATCATACATTAAAACAACACCAATTCCATTTCTTGAAGCATCACATTCCACAATAAAATATTTTATGAAGTCTGGTGTAGCTAAGACCGGTGCTTGGCACATTTCCTCTTTAAGATGTTCGAAGGCCTTTGTTGTTTCTAGAATCCATGAAAATGAATCTTTCTTCAATAATGTTGCTATAGGTGCTGCTATTCTCCCATAATTCTTATCAAACTTGTGATAATACCCTATCAACCCTAGAAATCCTTGCATATGCTTTATGGATGTGGGGATTTTCCATTCCTTTATGGCTTTAATTTTGCTAGGGTCTACCTTAACTCCTTCATGAGACACAATATGACCTAGATATTCCACCTCTTGTACTCCAAAGAAACATTTGGATATTTTTGCATATAATTGTTTCTCCTCCAATAGTTGTAGCACCCTGTCAACATGTTCAACATGATCCTTCCAAGACTTTTTGTA
>APFE030466470.1:0-36887 GCA_000404065.3 Pinus taeda | reverse complement strand
CTTTTTTCTTCCAATTTTTGTGGTGTTAACCTTATAGGTTGTGGAAGACTAGGGGCAAAAAAACTTCCATCTTTATAGTTGTCAGTGGTACGCTTCCTGGTTGCTATAATTTTGCTTTCCATTTTTCTTGCTAACCTGAATGCCTCCTCTAATGAATCAGGTTCCCAAAGGCAAACATCATGTTGGATAGTATCCTTTAAAGTCCCTATGAACACATCAATCCTATGCTCCTGTGGAATATTTTTTACCCTTATGTTCAATTTTTGGAACTCCTCAATGTACTCCATTATTGAACCCTTTTGTTTGAGACTTATCAATTGGCTAAAAAAAGTGTTGCTTTTTGTACCCTCGTAATGTGCTGTCAATTCTTCCGTAAAAATTTCCCAAGTGATAATTTGTTTATGAGCAAAGCCATTAATACCATACAGACTGATTTGGTTCCAAATATAAAGTTTCAATACATACCTTTTGTGTGTTTTGCACATTACTGAGATCGACAAATTGCTCCATCTGTAATAACCATGTTGCAGGAACTTTGTCACCAAACTTCCTCATATCAATTTTTGGAATATGGTGGGTCTTCAATACACCATTAGAGTCTATGAAATCATTATTAACATTTATTTTGTTCTCATCATGACTTTCCTTTACTCCCCTTTCACCATTAGTAAGCATTTCTTGTGGAAACTTTGTCAAATATGTCTTCAAATCTTCCATGCCTATCTTTAAACAATCCATCTTAGCTTCTACGACTTTCTTTAAACCATCCATCTTAGCTTCTACATCTTTCTTTAAACCATCCATCTTAGATTCTGTTACTTTTTGTGCAAGTGACACTTGTTGCATTTGGTGTCGTAATTTTGATATATCATGTTGCATTTCTTCCTCTTCTTCATGAGTCATTCTAGAGCTTTCAGGTTGCTAATTAGGTGTTTTCCTTTTCTTTCCTTGGGGCATCAAGTATCGATAATAATGCTTTACTATGCCCTTTGACTTCCTTCAAACTAATTTTTCAAACCAAGCTTACGCAAAAATTAAAAAAAAAAAAACTACACATCTTTTTTCACTTTGTAGGAGCTTGATATTGAATCTAATGTATCTCTGTAATTTAGGATCATCCAATTCTGAAATTGCAACCTATGGTTACCCTCTACATCCTCTTTCTAATGGCACCATTCTGATCCAAATTGGATTCTCAAGGGAAGAGTTATGCCAAATCTCCCACAATGACCTGATTATAGACTAGTTTAGTAGAGCAAACTTGTACAATATGCCACGAGTCATTTTTTCGACCTTTGGCTCTAAAAAATATATAAAAGAAACTATAGTCTGTCCTCTTTCTGTACCTTCTTATGAAATTTCAATCCGATACTTAGAGAGAAAGTTATAACAAATTTCCCCAGGTCACTTGTTTGGAATGTAATTCAGGAGTCTGCAAAAAGACAAACTTCCTTAGATCATATCTCCGCATATATAGTGCAAAAAGCTCTGAAATTCAGATTCGAGATTCAGTGCAATTTCCTCTCAAATGGGTTTTTTAGCTTTTGAAACTTCCCATAAAAAAGGTTATAGTGAAACTTCCACGATGACCTATTTGGAGCAGGGAAACCCTAGAATACAAAGCTCTAATACCAAATGTTATGAAACTAGCTCAAAAAAAGATGGAAAAGATAGTTGAACACCTTAGAATTTAGCCTCTTCGAGGGGGAAAACTCCTCTACATTACAAAAATGAACAATTCTTGGATGATTCAAATTACAAAACCTCCTTTCTATATATAGGAGTCTAAGGGGTCATAATATAACCCAGCTGACTTAACAGTAATAATATAAAGCCGCAAACATAACAATAGAGGGATCCTATGGGGTAGAGTAATAACAATATTTGGACAATAGGTGCATAACAATATTAATAAAGGATACAACTACAATAGTAATGGGGTAATCACTAGTATTATAGGGGCCTAAGGGGATAGAAGATAAAAAGTCTGTGTTTGAGAAGATTATTTCTTTGTACAATTCTATCCCTACGAAGTTGACTGCATGCAAATTCAGAAATTCGAAGTATTAGAAGATGATCACGATGAGTTATCCGAGAGCTTTCTTTGATGGGGTTGCTCAGTGGGGCACATGTGCTTGCGGCTATCTTATATCAATGAATGTCAGACCAACATTTTTCATTTTATTGGAATGGTGGTAAAGGCTCAAACAATAATGCCGAAGATATGGCCCTAGCGAGTCTCCTTCAATTAAGCTCCTTCCTGAATAATGAGAACCTGCAGATATACATGGACTCCAAAATCATGATAGAACATGCAATAGGGAAATTATCTATAAAGAAACCCATGTTATCTGGATGGATGAATAGGATAAATGTATTATGGAATAGAAAAAAGGATTATGCAATCAATCATGTGGACAAGTCCCATAATTCTTGTGTTGATGAACTGTCTAAGAAAGGCCTCGCAATTCAGCTAAATATATGGAAAATGGAGATACAAAGGTGATTAACAACATATCATATTGAAGATTTCTCCTTACTAGGTACTTAGTTCATTTTTTGGCTTTTTATCTTCCTATTCTTAGTAGACTCTTCCTCTTCATAAAAGGTACGCCTATCTATTCATCCTCCTAGATCTTCTCTTTTTTGTTGGGGTTGGTTAATATAGATGGACCTATATGATTATCCATGTGTCTATGGGTGGGCATTATCTGTTTTAGTTACAAATTTCTTTCTCTATCTTCCATATTAGATCACATGTCTTGGGCTGAGCTCAGTTTTAGCCCAGTCTTACATCAATCTACTTTATGCATATATCAAGTATTCTCCATGTAAATATCCTTTATATGAATATAAATACTTCTTTATTTTTGTACTAAAAAAAAGGGGGTAGTAAGAATCTCCTAGCACTTAGATTATAGAGATGAAACCTAAGTCATGAGGACATGATTCTATTATCCATTTTTAGTACTTGACTTTCAATGGGAAAATATAGCCATAAAAGCATCAAATTATTAATAATAATTCCAACGAATATTTGCTATGAACAGGGTAAAAATTCACAAATAAAATAAAATAAAATTGTAAAGGAAAATAAAGCAGAACAAATTTTAGTTAAAATGCTTTCCCCAAAAAGGAAAGCTAACTTGTAGAGGTCATTTAATTCTTCCCTTGTTGTGACATGGAATATTGTCCTATGGGTAGTCGATCACATGCGGGAAAAAAAGAACAATAAATCCACACATGTGATTAAAAGCATCAAAAAGGGAAACAAAAACAAGAAAATTTCTACTTTGTAAAAACCATGGAAGAAATAACCACTTCGAGGAAACATGCTTTCACACTCCATTATAACCCAGAGACACTATAAAATGGTCAACAATAGAGAAAATTCCTAAGTAAAAAAATGATAACATTGAAGGAAAAATCTTGTATTTATTATATATATATATATATATATATATATATATAATTTTGTATGCATGTACTTGTGCAAGATACCTTGAGTAAATGTCAAATGTATAGGTCAAAGTAGTACTATGTTGAGAGACCTTTCCTCTTTGGAAAGCACATGAAAGTTATCCTCTACGATAAAATGACACAACAATATAGTAGAGTAGGAAAAGAGCTCTCCTCCCTTAGGTTTGCAATGCAAGAATGAAAAGGAACATAAACTATCCCCCAGAAACAATTACCCTAGGCCTAATCTAGATAATTTCTAATCATCGGATCAAACTTCCCATAGATGTAAGGCCACTATTTTCAATCGTATTGTTTGAATAAATTAAACTTATAAATAAAACCTCCTCAGAGTTGGCAATGATATGATAAGGATATGGTCTATAGTATTTGAACACCTGTAGCATGAATCAAATGATTAATGTAACCACATATTTTATGCATTGAACAGTTGAGGGTCCCCTTTTAACTATACAAGTTTCATAAACTAAATCCAAAACTCATCTCGCATGTGTTCCAAACAAGGAAATGAAGTAGGTTATATTTGCATCATCTAGTCGATATTATTCACATAGCATCTTACCTTGGAATACAATGGTGAAATATAGCATTAAGGTGTCGGAGAAAGTAAAAATACTCATAGGAAGGGTTATGCTTTGGATTGCTTAAGAGAAGTCAAAAGATTCACTATGTATGGTTAATATAACATTAATATCATTTTTTTCTTAAAAATAATAAAATGTAATAACTATATTAGGATCCAAATTAATTCTAATAGACCCATCTATCAAATGATATCAAGGAAAAAAGGTTCCAAATGATAAAGGAATAACGTATAATACAAGAGAACCTTATGTCAGGTAAGACAATTGCTCTAAGACAACATTTCCTATGTGTAAAAAAGAAAATAATTTCATCAATAAAAGAGAAGGTGTGATATGTAAGGTGAGAGATGAATATTGATATGTCAAGTATTTAAGGCATAATTCTATATTTCTATTAATTATTGCCATGTTTATAATTGTAACTTTTACAAAATATTTTTCTTTTATGTCTAGATCTATTTAGAATTGGAGTTGTGACAAGTGGTATTAGATCCAAGTTAAAAAAAAAATTGGAGACCCAGAGTAAACATGTCTTCCATTTTGACTAACAAATAATTTAAATTTTGCATAGAGGAAGAGAGAAAAAGGATATTATGGAAGAACTTCCAAGAGGTGAACATATTGGGGAAGATGAGATATAGCTGCATTTGGGATAGCAGGCCCAGTTTCCTCTAGGGAATTGATAATATGATGATGAAATTACATAATGGAATATCTAATATCCAAACAAATAAATGCTGGAAATAATACTAAGAAATGGGGGCGTGAATCCGTATTAGCAAATTAATAATGTTTTCATTTCCATTGTCAGATTCATATACAATACTTCAATTTAGGCAACCCGTGTGTATACGCAACTATGTTTAATGCAACTAGTGTATATCTAGCAAACTTATGATTCAATTAATTCATCATATGTTGATCTTTAATGAGTGAATCAAAACATTATTGACCATATAAATATAAAATAGGTGAAGTAAAACAGAACATATCATCACACATAAGAAGCATGGATGAACACCATGATATAAGGTGGAAACCGAATGCGGGACAAAAACCACTTGCTGTTGTTTTCTTTAAGATAAGAGAAACTTGTTTACAATATTGTACTAGCACAGACTCATACCGGTATGCAGGTACCCACCTACAGAAGGCTACAACCTTCTCTCGTTCTCCAGCTTCTACTAGAAGGGAGCTACAACCCCCTAGCTCCTGTACTAGCCAATATATATTTACTAGTACATAAGCACCAACCTACAGAAGGCTCTGACCTTCTCTTTTCTTCCAGGGACCACGTTTCATAAATTTTCAGACTAGATCCATCAATGCAAAACAATCACCACTGCAATACAACCATCAATTGTATTTGCACCATCAATCTCTGAATCATCCAATAACTAAATCATTGAAACCCTGTCATCAAAACATAGTCACCAGAACACAAAGCAGAACCCAGAACTCTGCAACAACCACTAGAACCAACAAAAAACTCAAATATCAAATCTCATAATGTATATGCTACTTGGTTGTGTCAAACCAGTGTGTATATTCTCTTTCAACAAAGGGAACCCGCGTACAGATCTAAAAATAATTACTTATACCTTCGCTACAATTTTCAACTTTAGATATACCTAGAACATAAGATAAGACATGAGTCAGTATTCAGATCATACCATATAATGATAATGCATTTTAGTCTTCATGATCTCAATTCATCAACCTTCATTCGCCACGTAGGTGCATCCTTGGTAAAGAATCCATAACCAGCATACTAGATCTCACACTTCATTAGATATTCATCACTTCCACTCTTACACCTTGGCCTAATGATCTTCTTCTCCCTATATAGGTTTAGGCCTCTCTCAATACCATGGTCCAAAACCACATTGGACCAATACCCTGTACCCAATACCTAGGATCAATACCATAGACCAAATACCATGGACCAATACCAAAATACCATGGACCAAATACAACGGACCAAAACTTAGTTTTCCAACATGTACATGCCTTTCCTTTCGTGAAAGTGCGTGTGTACGTTATACGCGCCTTTTGGTCTGCTAACCCATGTGTACACGTGGCTTGGTATATAGTTAACCTGTGTATACCTTACTTTCTTGATTCTTGTTGTTTACCTGCTACACTATGATATTCCATCTAAGAGAGTTGCCATCAAGGACAACACTTGTGTCATACCTGTATCATAATGCCAACAATCTCCCCCTTTAGACTTGATGGAAACAACAACACCAAGTCACTCTCCCCCTTTGACATCAAGGGCAAAGGGTGGACCAAGATATTCTCTCCCTTGATATTAATTCTGCTATCCATACTCCCCCTGAGTACATGCTGAAATATCTGATTGAGATCCCCTTTTGTACCTACTAAGATGTATCAATCCGTTCATGCTACTCCTGAGCCCATGCCGAGTCTGCAAAAATATTTTTCAAAAGAATAACAGGACTCTACAACTCAACTAAGTGAGTATGACCTTCCTATCACCAATGACTCATACATACATCAATCTCCCAACCAAGTGGGGATACACCATTTTGACTCATCCACCCAACCAAGTGAGGATATACCAAATGTTCATACATGACTGAAATAGACATTATTACATCATTCTTGCGATGCATGGTGGGGTTACAAATTGGGTCTTTTCATGACCTTTACATCAAATGATATACATGACTTCTTATAACAATGACCAGCATTCTAAAAAAGACCATGACAGTCATCAAAAACTATCATACACCATATATGATTTGCACCATAAGCATCTGTCACTAGCATCCTGACCTGTAACCTACAATATCATTCTCTTGGCCAACCCACAATAAGTAGCAAGATGTATCATAAGCATCACCAAGGACTTCTAACCATAATGCCAACAACGCATTATTTGAAGCACATGCTCCCCCTGAACCTGTGCCAACCAACATATACCATGACCGAACCATATCAGACTTCTTTTCTTGAATCAGTTATGCTTCTTTTTCTTTAGAGCTCCATATACGTGGCTCTGCAGCCTCTAACTTGCGTATATATGCAACTTCACTTCATAATATTTGCGTATGCAAATTGGAATACTGAAGGTTTACACTTTCATCTTCCCATAGGTCTGTTATGTCTGCTAACTGAGTTATGCCACATCTTTCTGACACTAATTATGTCTTCTTCAATACTTGCGATTGAGATGATGTATGCTCCTTTTGCTTTGGTGTCCGAATTTTTCTATTGCATTCTTTTACTTTATGCCCAAACTTGTTACATGCATAACATATTACATGTTTCATATTCCTTTTATTGCAATGAATAGCTTTGTGACCAAACATATTGCAAGCAAAACAATATCCCTTAAAGTACCTGGAACATGATGATATTTCTGTGTGATGGTCTTGAACCATTCTTCTTCTACATCTGGCTGCAACATGTCCAATATTATGACATTCATAACATTCAGCATTACTCATCGGAGAAAATAACTGTCTATCACTTCCACAGTTAGGAGCAAAAGATTTTCTTTGAATAATTTCTTTCCTTGGTTGTTGCTGGGGTTGACCACTTATCTCCTTGTTGATCATTTCATATTTTGCATTATAAATCCTTCCCTCACCCTGTGAGCTAAATTCACCTTCAATAGTTTCATAAAAACCAAGACAAGTTTTGATAGCAGGGGATCTTTGACTGCTAAGAATGTCATCCAAAATCTTAGTACTATCTTGAAATCATAACAGTTTATCCTTTTCTTCTAATTTACATTTTAAGATATTTACCTCAACCTGATGTTGTTCTTCCTTTTCCAGATATTTCTTCTTTATGTTTTCTTCAGTTTTTCTTCCTTCTTCCACTTGTTGCCTTAATTCGAGCACTTCATGTTCTTGTTCTTCAAGAGCTTCTTCATTCTTCTTCTTTGATTCTTCAAGATCTTCTTTTAGAGAGAGGATCTTAGCTTCAAGTCTCTGGATTGTGATGCTCTAATCTTTTACTACATCATGTAGTTTCTCCCTTACTCTAGTTACTATCTCCAGATGATCATTTAATCTGGTAACTTCTTCTTTTTCTACATTATTATTTTCATATGCCATGAGAAGTTTAATTTCTTGACTATCTTCATCACTATTGGATGAGTCATTACTATTATTATGAGTATAATAACTTCTAATACCTTCTCAAGACATATTTCCTTTGTTATGAGGGCATCTAGTAGCGTAATGACCAACTCTTCCACAAGAAAAACATTTGAAAGGTAGCTTACCTTTGAACCTTCCAGATCCCCGTTGAAGATTCTTGACAAAATTTACCTCATATTCTTGTTCTGAAATGTATCGTGATTCATTGAGGTTTTCTTTTCCCCTTGTTGATACTTTAAATTTGGCTTCTCTCCTTTCTAATGGTCCTCCCTTTCTCATTTCAAAAGCAATTAAGATTCCATGAAGCTGCGTCATAGTGATATTGTGTAGATCTTGTTTTTCTTCTATGGCAGACACTTTGGGTTCAACCTTAGCACATGAGGATCTCAAAACTTTCTCAACTAAGATAACTTCCTTAATTTCTTCACCCAAATTCTTCATACAATTGATAATCTCATCTATACATAAGAAGTAATTAGCTATGCTTTCATCACTATGCATCTTAAGAGTTTCATACTGAATTCTGGGAGTTTGAAGCTTAGTACATTTTACCTAAGCATCTCCTTTGTAGCTTAGAATTATTTTGTCCCATATTTCTTTACCTGATTTGAGCTACATGACCTTGACAAACTCAGATTTTGAGAAACTTGCTAATAAGATAGTAACAACTTTGGCATTGATTTCATATTTCTTTCTACCTATCATATCTGTAGGAATTGTTGACGGAAATGTATATCCTCCTTCCATGAGTTCCCAAATATCCATTCCAAGAGATTGTAGATAGGTTGTAGTTCTTATCTTCCAGCAAACAAAATTGCTCCCATCGAAGATTAGTGGTCTGATGAATCCCTCTCTTTCTTGATTACTCATCCTGATGGATCTTACTTCAAGCAATCAAAATTCTTCTGAAGGACCTGCTCTGATTCCAATTGTTGGAAATAATACTAGGGGGGGGGGGGGGGGGGATGAATTAATATTATAAAATCAATAATCTTTTCATTTCCATTATCACATTCATATAAGGTACTTCGGTTAAGGCAACCCTCGTGTATATGCAACTGTGTTTAATGCAACTAGTGTATATCCAACAAACTTATGATTCATTTAATTCATCATATGCTGATCTTTAATGAGTGCATTAGAAAATTATTGACCATATAAATAAAAAATAGGTGCAGTAAAATAGAACAGATCATCACACATAAGAAGCACGTATGAACACCATGATATAAGGTGGAAACCCAATGCAGGACAAAAACAACCTGTTGTTGTTTTCTTTAAGATAAGAAAAACGTGTTTACAATCTTGTACTGGCGCAGACTCATACCAGTACGTAGGTACCCACCTACAGAATGCTACAACCTTCTCTCATTCTCCAGCTTCTACTCGAAGGGAGCTACAACCCCCTAGCTCCTGTACTAGCCAATATATATTTACTAGTAGGTAGGCGCCAACCTACAGAAGGCTACGACCTTCTCTTCTCTTCCAGGGACCACGTTTCATAAATTTTCAAACTAGATCCATCAATGCAAAACAATCGCCACTGCAATACAACCATCAACTATATCTACACCATCAATATCTGAATCACCCAACCACTGAATCATTGAAACCTTGTCATCAAAACACAGTCACCAGAACACAAAGCAGAACCCAGAACTATGAAACAATGACTAGAACCAACAACAACCTCAAATATCAAATCTCATAATGTATACGCTACTTGGCTGTGTTGAACCAACGTGTATATGCTCTTTCACCAAAGGGAACCTGCATATAGATATGAAAATAATTACTTATACCTTCGCTGCAATTTTCAACTTTAGATATACCCAAAACATAAGATAAGACATGTGTCAGTATTCAAATCATACTATATACTAAGACATGCGTCAATATTCAAATCATACCATATAATGATAACACATTTTAGTCTTCATGATCCCGGTTCATCAACCTTCTTTCGCCACATAGGTGCATCCTTGGCAAAGCATCACATATCCATAACTAGCATACTAGATATCACACTTCATTAGATATTCATCACTAGCACTCTTGCGCCTTGGCCTAATGATCTTCTTCTCCTTATATAAGTTTAGGCCTCTCTCAATACTATGGTCCAAAACCAAGTAGGACCAATACCTTGGACCCAATACCTGGGGTCAATACCACGAACCAAATAACATGGACCAATACCAAAATACCATGAACCAAATACCATGGACCAAAACTTAGTTTTCCAACATGTACACGCCTTTCCTTTCGTGAAAGTGCCTATGTATGCTATACATGCCTTTTGGTCTACTAACCTGCATGTACGTGCAGCTTGGTCTATAGTTAAGCTGCGTGTACCTTACTTTTTTCATTCTTGTTGTTTACCTGCTATACTATGATCTTCCATCTGAGAGAGTTGCCATCGAGGACAACACTTGTATCATACCTATAACATAATGCCAATAATAAAGACTACAAAAAGATAACGTTGAATAAGAACAGGTGATAAGGAACTTAATAGATCGACTCAATTCTAATATAGTAAATGTTATAAAGGAAGGGGGAGAAAGGGGGGAACCACTAAACAGAAAAACCATGGAAGAAGAAGTGGTTAACAAAAAATGATTGATTGAAGATGGAGAGCATAACTCCTCCAAAGCTATGAATAAATCAAAGAAGAAAACAAAAGTGGAGCTACATGGGGAATTCAATAAAATCAAGCTCGCAACTTACAATGGGGAGTCAGACGAAGTGGCAGAGGCTTGGTTGCTAAAGATAAATTGATATTTCCAATTTTTTGACTATGCCCCAAAACTAAAAGTTAAATTGACTACATATCAGTTCCAAGTAATGGATTCATTGTGGTGGGAGGAAGTCCGCATTATGCATAATTTGGAAGGGAAGGAGGTTACTTGGTACATATTCCAATGGTTGTTTAAAGAAAAGTACTTAACTGAACATTATATTGATAAGTGAGCCAAAGAATTCCATCATCTAAAGTAAGGGAAGATGACCATATATGAATTAATAATAAAATTTACATAGTTTTTGCGATATGTACCATATATTAAAGAAGAAAAATAAAAAAATTCATCTCTTTATAATTTGGCTTCCATCCTTCTTTAAATAACAAATAAAATACAATATTTGAAAACCATTGATGAATCCATTCGTAAAGCAAGAATTTTCTACCAACAACCAATACAAAGGAATGATAACTGAAAATATTGGGTTAATAAGAAGAAATAATGGACCTAGAAAAATAATGAGGGGATATAGGATAACCAAGAAAAATAGAGCAAAGGGGGACCAAATTAGAATTTTAGTAGGAATAATGGACCACCTCAAAAATCACAAGCACGAACTTAGATGGGAGTAAAGAAGTAGGAACCTAATAAGGGATCTAGTGGGAAAGAGAAAATACCATTGAAATGTTGGGTTTGTGGGGAACCCCATATTTTGCGGAACTGCCCCTATAACCCAAGATCTGTGCAAAATATTCATAATATCTAGGAAGCCTCCACCATTTATGCCCTAAAATATCCCTCGTATGAGTGCAACATTAGAGGAGCACTAAGCAGAACAAAATTCCATAATGGTGGAAGTTTAAGGTAAATTCGTAACCATTCTGTCTCAATATTAATTGACCCAGGTTGTAGTTTGAGCTATATTAGCCCTACAATCATGGAAATTTGTAGACTAGTAAAAAATTATAAAAATCCTGTGCTAGTACATTTAGTTATAGGATAGAAAAAAAGGTTACAAACTTTATTAAATATTGTTCTATGGAGTTAGACAGGAAACCAAATACAACTAACTTAAATATAATTCCCTTGGGTTCCTATGATGTACTAATTGGCATGGACTGGCCAGAGAGGCACAAAGTTATTGTAAATTGATTGGAGAAAACAGTCACGTGTAAAATATGATGACAAGACTCAAATTATTAAAGGTATTCATAGACCTATTTCCTTACTGCAAATATCAGCCCTGCAATTGAAGAAGGTAACTAGGAAAGGTTGTCAACTCTTTGCCATCAAAATAGAAGACCAAATGAAGAGAAAACCAACAATGTTGGAATAATTAGAAGTGCTTAAAAACATTCACGACATGCTTCTAGAGGAAATTTGGGGATTACCACCTAAGAGAGAGACAAATGTTTCCATAGAGATGGTACCCAAATTCACACCTATATCGAAATCCCCCTATCAAATGATGGTACTTAATGGAATTGAAAATCCAACTACAATAATTATTGGATAAAGGTTACATTAGATCTAGTGTATCCCCATGGGGGGCACTAATTCTTTTTGAAAAAAATAAAGACAAAACTTCCAAGTTTTGTATAGAATACAAACAGTTAAATAAGTTGACAGTAAAAAACAAGTAACCCTTTCCCATAATTGATGACCTTTTTTTATCAAATAAGGGGAGTTGTTGTGTTTCCAAGATATATAATAGGCCGGGATATCATTAGTTAAGAATCTAAGAAGAAGATATACCAAAGACAATGTTCAGAACTCGTTACAGACATTGTGAGTTCACAATACTACCTTTTGGACTCACAAATGCACCAACCATGTTCATGTGTTTAATGAATGGTATCTTTAGTAAATTTATGGACAAATTTGTACTAGATTTTATTGATGATATACTAATATATTCTAAGAATTTTTAGGAGCACAAACAACATTTGGGAATAGTGCTCAGAACCCTGAAAGAGAATCAATTGTATGAAAAATTTACTAAATGTTAATTCTATCATAATAAAATCCAATATTTAAGCCATTTAATTTCAGAGGAAGGGATCACAACAGAACTAGAAAAAGTGAAGGCCATACTTGAGTGGCTAGCTCCAAAGGACATAGTGAATATTAGATATTTTATGGGAATAACCATTTATTAATGCCAGTTTATAGAAGGATTCTCTAAGATGGCCCACCCTAAAACCTCACTCCATAAGAAGGGAGTGAAATTGTAGTTGATGCCATAGTGCCAAGAAATCTTTGAAAGGTTGAAACATTTTCTCATATTGGCACGCATGTTGAAGGTTTCATATTTAGAAAAGGACTTTGAAATTTGTACATACACATGCCTAGAGGGTTTAGGAGGGTTTCCAATGTAGGAAGGCCATGTTGTATCATATGAATCATGAAAATTAAAAGAACATGAAAAGAACTACTCAATCTATGACTTGGAATTAGTAGTTGTGATTCACGCCCTCAAAATGGGGAGGCATTACTTGATTAGAAGGAAATTTATGTAAATCACAACCATGTATGTATTAAGTACTTTTTCAATTAGCCAGACCTAAATGCAAGGAAAGATGGGTTGATGGATTTCCTCAATGAGTGCGATCTTCACATGAAATGCATTAAAGGTAAGGAGAATAAAGTTGTAGACTCTTTGATCCAAAGTTTAAAACAAGTGTATGCAATTTTTGTCTGTCAAAAATGAGATAAATTTACTATAAATGATAAAAAAGGCTACTAAAACATATTTTAAATATAGCCTGGTATGTGTACATTTAGGAAATAAAACATATTTTAATAGATGGGTAGGTGATACAATCAATGAAAAAGGATTTTTGACTTATATAGGAAGGTTGTAAATAACTGACCAAGAGAAAATTACAAAAATAATTATGGATGAGCATCACCGAATGCCCTACACATGGAACCTTGGTTATTAGAAGATGAGTACATCTTTAAAGAAGGAGTTATTTTAGTTTGGAATGAAGAAGGAGGTGGCATAATATTTGACCAAGTGCTAAGAGTGTCAACTAGTAAAAATGTAACACGAGCACCCTGTAGGATTGTTAAATCCCTTACCCATACCAGAATGGAAATCGGAAGTCATTTTCTTAGATTTAATTACAGGAATTACCACGAACCCAAAGAAAACATGATGCCATAGTGGTGGTAGTTGACAAATTGACGAAGGCTACACATTTTGTGCCAATACAATCCATTTTCAATGTTTCATAGGTAGTAGAAGTGATTATGAGGGAAAATTTTAAGTTGCATGGGGTACCTAAGGTCATCATCCTACATAGAGACCCAAATTTTACCTCTAATTTTAGGAAGTCATTATTCACTAGTTTTGGCACCCATTTAAACTTCGGTACAACCTATCATCACCGAACATATAGGAAAATAAAAAGAGTGAATCAAATTTTATAGGAATTGTGACATATCTATTGTATAAATCAACCCACTAAGTGGGAAGATTTCATCCATTTAGTGCAATTTATGTATAATAAAAGCTACGTCTCATCGAAAATGAGCCCTTTCGAGGCACTATATAGGAGGAAGTGTCAAACACCTTTGATTTGTAGCCAACTTGATTGCAAGCTAGTTTTAGGGTTTGATATGCTTCAGGAAATGGAGTTGATAGTTAAGTAGATTAGGAAGAATTTAAAATAGGCTCAAGACATGCAAAAAAGCTATATTGATAAGAAAAGAACTCCTATATAAGTCTAGGTGGGGGAACAAGTGTATCTAAAAGTGCAACCTAAGCGAAGCTCTTTAAAATTGGGGAACTTTTCAAAGCTAAATCCATGATACCGCGAACCATTTAAGGTTTTTACTAGAATTGGCTCAGTAGCATACCAATTAGCCTTACCTTCTCACATTAAAGCACATGATGTATTTCATTTTTCCTTTTTAAATAAATATGTACCTAATGCTAACCATGCAATTAATTGGGATGTGATACAGGTTGAACCAGAAGAAGCGTTCCTAGTTGAACCTATATGAATTCTAGAGAGGA
Organism: Pinus taeda; assembly: GCA_000404065.3. Lineage (NCBI taxonomy): Eukaryota > Viridiplantae > Streptophyta > Pinopsida > Pinales > Pinaceae > Pinus > Pinus taeda. The sequence continues at coordinate 21,922 of APFE030466470.1, read as the reverse complement.
GGGAGGTTGTCCTCCAAAAAGAATATGCCTCAATTAAAATTAGAGTGGAAACATTTTCAACTAGAAGAAGCTACCTAAGAACTAGAAGAAAAGATGAAATAGGCTTTTCCAATATTGTTCCAAAGAGGAAAGGAAATTAGATATAGTAAGGAAGGTGTCCCTCTTAGGGGGGTAGAGATGTAATGTTTGGGATGATATTACTCTAAAAATATATAGTTAAAGCTATGATTGACAATGAATTTGGACAAATTTAATTTATAGGAATTTGTTGATGCTGTGATCAACACCGTTCAAAAATTTTCCCACACTTGAAATTTGGATCCTACTGAGAATATTATGGTTTTCCATCCTAATTCCACTCCATGGTCATTTGATGTTTCATAAAATTTTTAAGCCTTCTTCCTAGTTTTAAATATCAAGTAACTTTCATGCACATGCTCATTCTTTGATGAGTTCATGAGAACACTTCTTTCATGCAAGCTTGAAAAGGCACGAAACCATCCATCAAGACAATGCCTGTGTGATTTTCAACTCATGTTGATAGTCAGTGCACACTTTCATTCACAATCTCCCTCACCTTGGATGCAATTATACTTGTATTTATATTTATTGTACTTGCATGCCTCTATGTTCACAAGTGTCACTTCACTTTCATGTCTATCACTTTTGCTTGATTTTTCCTTAACAAGTGTCATACTCATGTCATCTTCACTCTGGCATGTGTTTCCTTCAATTTGTTTAACTTTCACAAGTGTCGTTTCAAGGTGTGATTTTTTCATGAGTCCTATGCATTCCCTTGCCTTTCATCAATGGCATTCATGTGTGTGATCCATGTTTGAGTTGTGAATAGATGCATTTCTCTCTTTTACTCTATTGGTATCAAACTTAGTCATTTTGAAGGCATTTCTCATTCCTAATATTCAACGCAAATTGTAGAGGCATTAACCTTCTTACTATTTAATGAGAATAAGTTATCCATGAGCCTCATTGACCCATATTTCCTCCCATACTTATAAACTAATTATTTTCTAAGGTCGCTTCCCTCAATCCTTTTTCTCTTTATATTTTTCCCTTTCACCATATGAACTCTCTCTCTCTCTCTTTCTTGAGTGCACAAGATCACCTTGAAGGTCTCTTGTGAACCTTGATGAGTTTAAATGTTCCCTCCGAATCAAAACTTCTTGTTTTAACTGTCTCACAGACCTATCATGAGAAAATCATTCCATGAGATAGGTAGTGATATGATAGATGTTTTAAACTAATGTTGTCTTGTCATGAATCATTTTCATTTGCAAGAGTACCATATCAGCATGACAAGGTGATTCTCAAGAGAAGATAGAAAGGAGAAAGGAGAAAGAAACACCCACAAAGAATAATAACAAAAGAGAGTTATCATGGAGATGTGAAGCAAATCATGGACCGAAATGGAAAGAAGACATTGCATGATGACTCAAAGGATTCTTATGTTGATCCAAGACCCTTTGGAGGGTGAATATAAGCAAAAAAGCAGATCTTTTGTGAATAAAAAGCATAGATCAAATATAGGTTTTAACCTCGTACAAAAATTACTTGCATATGAATTCTAAAACACAGAAAATAAACAATGCGAGAACATAACACATAAAACAAATATACACAAAGATTTTCGACTGGATCCCAAAACCAGGACTACCAGTTTGATTTTTCATTATATTCCTTTTAATGTTATAATACATATTTATACATGTCAAAGCATTCAATACCATGGACCGAAAACCATCGCGTCCAATACCTGTTGGCATTATGATACATGTGTTTTCCTTGATGGCAACTCACTTAGATGACAGATCATAGTGCAGGAGATCAAGAGCAAAGAATTAATGATCAGAGAGAGGTATATGCAGGTTAACCTTGATGAAAGTGTGTATACACACGGGTTAGCAGAACAAAAGGTGCGTATGCGTATACACACACTTTCACACAAGAAAAGGTGCATACATGTTGGAGAACTAAGTTTTGGTCTGTGGTATTTGGTCCATGGTATTTGGTCCGAGGTATTGACCCCAGGTATTGGGTCCAAGGTATTTGTTCTACGTGGTTTTGGAAAATGGTATTGAGAGAGGCCTAAACCTATATAAGGAGAAGATCATTAGGCAAAGAAGGCAAGTGTGCAAGTACTGAATATTTGATGAAGTGTGAGATCTAATATCCAGGTTATGGGTTTGTGATGCTTTGCTTGATCTGAACCAAGGATTCACCTATGTAGTTGAAGATGAATGATGGATTAAGGTCATAAGGCTTGGAATGTGTTAGCACCTAAATCTACCTCAGGCTGAAGGAAGGCAAAATTCAGGGTAACCACAAACCACGCTCAGTCTGGTAGCTAGCCATACCAGAACAGGAGAGGGCTCTCTCCGAGTCATACTCAGTGAATAGATGAATGAAAAGGACTGAGATGACTTTCAAACGAACTATTTATCTTAGGCTAGTAAGTGAAAATGAATATAAGGAGTGATTTTTATGAATGATTGTGTTTCCGGGATATTATGGGACCACTGGACCTCAATGAACAGAGAACTTAACATAAAGGAACATATTATTTCATGAGGCAAGGTAGGCTGAAAGCATAGCAATTTAGTTTTAAGATATGGCGAAATTGAAAGATTGATTAAGAAGGTGAAAAGGGCATGGGCATCATGAATCCTTTTCAACAGGAGAATGAACACTGTACATGAAATTTTCCCACAGGTAGAGCAATAAAATTGAATTCTACCTAATCTCACTCGAACAATTTCACCATAAATGGATACGAAATCAAACTATGGAACATAACAAATTAATGGAAAGATTGGTTAAGAAGGTGAAAAGGGCATGGACAACATGAATCCTTTTCAATAGAAGAAAGAGCACTGCACGTGGAATTTTCCCATAGGTAGAGTAATAAAATTGAATTCTACCTAATCTCACTCGAAAAATTTCACCAGAAATGGATACGAAATGAACTATGAAATATAAAAAGATACATATGAAACATAAGAGACACACTTGCTACACTCACAACCACATGAATCTCATGAAATAGAGCTGCTGCCTTTCATTAATTCTCTATAAAAATATACAGTGCAGAAACAAAGTTTCTTTCCCCACAGTCTCCCAGAAGTTACAAGCCAACCGACCCTTTGCAAATAACTTGCACACAATATATAGAATGTGTGAGGAAGATATATAATGCCGAAGGGCTAGGAAGTTACTCAAATCATTTCAAAATCAAGATGGAGAGCCAACCATTAGCTATAGGTGTAGCGCTCTCAAGCATGACATTTGGCTGGTGGTGACCCTTTGCATTCCTTTGCCACTTGGATAGATGCCCATATGGAGAGAAAACTCTTTAAATGCCATCTTTGGTGCCAAAAAATCGAAGTGTAGATGACCGGGCCCACTTGGAGAAGTCGCGAACTGAAATCTCGCGAAACAGGAGCAAATTGACAGTTTTTCCTCTGTGCGTCACGCCAAATTCTCTGTGCATCACGCCACTTTGGAGCCCACTTTGGGGCACTTGCAGGTGTCCAAAATGTGCCCAAGTGGGCTTGTTGGAAAGTATATCCTGTCTAATTTCTAACCCCACTAGAATTGCCAAATTTGGTGCTCATTTTCCCCTCCAAATCTTCATTCTCCCAAGACTACTTTTTGTGTGTCAAAAAAGTGGTAGAGAGGCCATTTTAGGATGTTTTTTGACCTTTAGGAGGCCCAGATCTTGTCAAAATTTCTTGCCTGGACACTAGTAGTCGTATTTTTCGATGCTAAATCCATGTATGCAAGCCATTCCTCGATTAGAGCCCTATAATTTTAGTGTCGCGACAGTGGCGCGGCGCACAGGGAGGAATTTTCTGTTTTGTGTCCAAAAATTTGTCTGTGACCAAAATTTGCCCAAATTTTTTGAAATTTGGGCTGGAGGTTCCTTATGAAGTGCTATTGTGATAAGGAAGCCTCAACCAAGATTCGAAGCCGATCTTGCTCCTTTTCCTCCTGTTATCACTCAGGTTGTTCCCTGCTTCCTAAAGGGAATATGACAGAGGTAGCCACTGACCAATATTTTAGCTACATGTTCTAGCCTACCTGCAACCAGAGAGGGCTCTCTCTTTATAGTTTAGCTTTGTTGATGAATGTTTTTAGGCTAGTTGTGGTGTACTATTTTGTTTGAATTTGGTGGGTTGGTGAATTTAGATAGAACTGAGATACAGATTATAGGACAGTTTGTTCCATTGGGCAATGGAGTTGAGGTATGTGTGTTGCTGAAAGTAGATTTATGAAGACAGAATGTTGCTGCAGAGCCAGATAGTCATGTGTGAAGCAATCTTATCAGATTTTTGATGGAATTATGGAATTAGTGAGTGCAAGGCAGTTAAGAATCTTTCACTATGCTAACAGAGTAAAATGAAATTATTTCTTAAGAGCAGTTAAGAATTCTTAAACAATTTTCACTATGACAGAATTAGTTTAGACATGAGCAATCAAGAATTCATATCCATGGCTAATCCAGAAGAAAACATATTTAGAAATAGAGATTGAACATAGGGTGTTTCACAACAAATCTTAGGCTATTCATTTTCTCTACTTGCTAAGATTATGAAAACATAAGAATTATGGAATACACAGAAAACACATACACAGTTAAGAGAAACTTATTGCTTCAGCAAATGACATAGGAATTCTTCAACTAAACAGAGCTATTCATATCCATCTCTAGACAACATGAGAACTAGAAATCTCCATCAGCAATTTGTATTATCAAAAATGTCTCCAGAATACAATAGAGCTCTTTAGAAAGAATTACACTACAACCGACCCTCAATGCGTTATCTGAGGGGATATATATACAAAAATAGGGTATAAAATATCTCAGTAGGGAGTTATTGTGCAATAAATTGCACTACCAACTCTCTTACAAAACGTAAATGAAAACATAAATATAGCATTTAATGTTGAGATAGCTGCTATCTTTCTGTCAGATAGCTTTTGACTTTATGGCTCTGGAAAGTAGGCTGTAGCTGTGCTTTTAACTCTACGTTAATTGAGCCTGCTGTCTGGGTGCATTGGTGAGTCACTTGTACGGATGCTTGTTGTACCTGTGTGCTGATCTTCCTGCTAACCTGTACCGTGACTTGAAAACTTTGATTTTTCTCAAAAAAGGCAAAAGCAAAGTGGAATTATCTGGGCAAAATCTCCAGCATTTCTTGCCACCAATCAGCTGGAGGTAGCTGATGCCTTCTCATTTTTACTAGTGTTTCATCTGCCTCTGTATATCTGTAGAAGTTTGGAGGCACCTCAAACAGATGATTTATTTCATGTTCAATAAAGAACAGATTTTCCAGCTTGTCATAAAGAGATTGCCCAGAGGGAGGCCCTGCTTCTTCTGTGGAGCTGCTGGATGTTGTTATCTGGTTTTCAACATAATTGTTGATCCTTGTCATATACTAATTATATGACAGCAGCTGTCCTGTGCCAGTCACTAGGATTGGCAGTGCTTTGTCCTGTAGTATAGTCATTTTTGCTCTAAATTCATCTATCTCTGCCTTCATCTCCTGACATTTCCTCTCCAAAGTTTGAGTAAAATTCCTCAAGGTCAGTACCTTTTTGGCTATCAGGATTGTATATGTTCTGCTGCTTATTTCTAAAGCAGCCAGTTCCTCTCTAGTGTGGTTATTGAGGAAATGAATCATTCTGGTGGCCTGCTTGGGCATTATTCCCAGGGCTATCCTGGCTCTCTGTATTTCTACATGAGCTACATATATCAGCTCAACCTGCTCAAAAATTGCTTGAATGGACCTCCATTGGTCCTGTATAGATTGGCCAATTTTGGCCCAAATAATCTTCTTTATTTCTGCTAGGGTTTTACCTAGCAGTGATTCATTTTCTAGGTTTTTTACTTTGGCCTCTAAGGCCTTTATTTCTCTTTGTTTCTCTGCTACCGTCATTTTTGATTTGTCATAACTGGTCTCCAGCTTGGCCAGTTTTTCCTTGGCAACATTTATTTCAGTTACCTGAGTTTCAAGCTCTTTATCCGCTTTCATCGACTCCTCCATGCCCATGCTGGATTCTGATGCTGCTGTTGCTTCTACTGTTGCTCCTGTTGCTGATGCAGCTGTGGTAGGTGCTGGAATAGTAGGAGGGGCTGTTGCTGCTTGTGTTGGAGGGGCAGGTTCAAGATTTGTTGACATTTAAGGGGGTTGGGAGGCTGATTCCCCTTGCTTGTCCTGCAGTGCTTTTTCTAATTCTGCCTCCATTTGTAATATTCTTTGGTTCATAACCAGAAACAGCTCCATAGCATCATCTACTTGCTTTTCTTGTGGAATTTTAGCTGTTTGAGGGTGAATGGTAGGAGGCAATTTTGCCTGCCTTCTTAGTGCAGCAATGTCATCCTCTTTCTTCTTCATAAGGGCTCTAACACCCTTTGGGTCCTTTGGGTCATGTCCCAAATCAACTATTATGTCCTCCAGAGTCTTTATTCTATTGTCTTTTGCAGAGGAAGACAATCTTTCAAAATCAAGCTGCCTGTTTGTGTTCTTCAGGGCTTCCTTTAGTTGATGGGCCAGCATTGCCCTATCAACAAGTGTTGCATACACCATTTCCCCAGTCTGTTTGTGCAGCTCAATCTGATCCATGGGGTGTATGTCTTTGGAAAAGACCTCCAGGTTTGTTTTGTAGTAATCTGCTGGGGTCTTTGGATGTGGGACTTTAGGCTTAAGATGGGTGAAGATCATCTTTTCTTCCCTCAGATCAAAGGTAGCCATCAGCCTTTGTTTTTTGGCTGGATTTGTCTTCAGGAATTGCTCATAGAGCTGCACTCTCACTAATTCATTCTGTGCCTTGATCTCTATGAAGCCTTCTTTCACTGCAGCTGGTTTCTTTCCCTGTTGTCTTGAGGAAGACACCTCGGTGGTATGTTGCTGGGCCTGTTCTAGCTGAAATGAGCTAGTGGAAGTTTGCTGGCTTGTTTGCCTTTCTCTGCTATGGCTTTCTGCCCGTTCTTCACTTATGTCTCCTTCTTCTGTTTCAGGGTCTATCCTCGACCTCTTGGCCTCTGGTTTCTGTGATGACCCTGTTGGAGGTGTGACCTCCTCTCTGTCTCTCTTTTTTCCTCTCTCATCATTGAGAGGAGTCTGCAAAACTGGGATTTGAGGTTGTTCAATTTGTTGTGGAGGGGCTTGCTCTGGTTGCTGATCCTTTGATGTGCTGGGCTGCCCTGTCTCTACCTCTTATTGTTCATCCATCTTCTCCTTTCCCTTTGTTGTAGTTGTTATTGCTGGAGCTTGCTGGGTGTCCTGTGCGGCTGGAGCAGTAGAAGTGCCTTCTCCTGCTTGGACTGGTTGTTTGAACAAGACCTGTTGACAAGAATCTAAGTCAAGAGTTTTTTCCAAGTCCTTTATAGTCTGCTCCATTGTTTCTTCATGAGTCAATTCCTCTACTATTGAGTCAGGTACCCATTCATCTTGGTTAGCAAAGTGTTGTATTTGTGGGTATGGGCAATGCTTATAGGCTAGCAGCCTATATTTGACCCTCCTGGCACTGATGAAACCTTCAGGGTCATAAGGGACCCACTAGAAGCTTCTTTTCAGTTTGAGCTGTTGCCCTAGTATTTGATTAGCTTCTTGCCAACCATCTTTCTTGTTCATGACAAATGGGCCTAGGTGGTCTCTGAACTTTAGGTTGGCCTTCTTCTTGGCACTGTGGAAGTGTGTTAGATCAGAGTTTATAAGCTGTCTATAGTATTCCAGGGCGAATAGCCTCATGGGCACATATTTTGGGAGCCTGTAGGGACAAAGCTCACAACCATAGATTCTGATGACTGTGTGATTTTGGTACAAGTACCAATCACCTATCTTGTAACTCTTGGATAGTTGCAAGATTTTTTGCATATCCTTGGACAATCTGATAGGAGGGGTCCTCTTTAAGAGGCATGTGACTGGATACAAAAACTGATCAATAAATCCACAGTATGAGTAGGGGGAATTCTGGACTTGGTGGAAGACTGAAGACCAGAAGATAACAGACCTCCTCTCTCCCTGTGAGTCTAGCTTCTTGATTGGGCATTGGAAGCAATCTGTTTGATAGTATAAGAAGAGGTGATAGATGTATGAGGAATACTTGAATATTGCCTCCCTCTTCAGTATTGACAATTGATCATGTATCTTATTGGCAATATACTTGGCATAATTGTACTTCATAGCAGGGGGCTTCACAAGGCTATATGCAGAGAGCATGACCAGCACAGTTAGATCAACATGCTTATTTGTAGTGAACCCCAGCACAGAGGTTAGCATATCTATCAGTAGCTTGCCAACCTCATTGAAATCTGCATAAGAAAAAGGAGGTGGCCCAGAATGTTGGCAGTCTGCCTTCATGAATTTCCTGGCTATTGCAGCAATGTCTGTGCTAGAGAGCTTGGAGCCCTCATCTAGCAAGTAGTTCATGGGGAAGTGGTATAGCAGCTGGGTTTGCTTGTAGTTCACCATCTGGTTTATGGAATCTAGAGTTATATAAAAGAGGATGCTCCCAGATGGAGACCTCACAGCCCTGAGTTTATGGTCATAATTTTCTGCACAGAGGTGGATGACTTCAGGAAAAATGTTCACAGAAGGCAGGAAGTAGGTGGGCAGATTAGATTCCCAGATGCCATACAGGTCACTGTTGTCCAAGTGACTGTTTCTTAGCTAGCAATAAGTTTGTAAGTGATTCCTCTCTGCCACAAAGTCTATAATGAGGGCATCACTGTCCACCAGTGGCATAGCTTCCAGTTCTCTGTTAGGTGGATTTATAGGAGCTACATCCAGAGAAGTTGGAGTGGCCATTGTCTGGTTTTAGCTGGATGTTTACTGTATTTCAAGCTTGATGTAAATTCTGAAGAATGCTTTCTGATCTCTGTTTGTAGTGAGCAGTTTGGCAGTGCAAGGAGGCTGTTACAGGCTTAATGAATTTGTGGGGCACTCTGTTTTGAAGAACCAGACTGTGTTGAGCTAATTAGCTGGTTACTTGCAGGGAATTTCTTTAGCAGGGGTGAGGGAACTGTTAAATTAGTTTTCTAACCAGTAGCTCGGCTCCTTCAATTTATTTTTGTGGTGAAATTGTGAATTTTACAGGGGGGCACGGGTTTCTTCAAGCTTTTTTGTCGCGCAGGGGTTTTACTGGGTTTTTAAGTAGATTTCAGTGGTGAATTTATCAATGTGGAGCTTTTGACAGAGTTTTTATGCAGGAAATCAGGATAGCAAAGGAGAACAGTGGGTAAAGAGGATGCCTGCGGCAAATACCTGGTTTTTATGGCGTGGGAGGCGTTTGCACCGGTCGAATTGCAGGTATTCAGGTTGATAATAGAGGCGGCAACGACTTTGGCGGGTGGCTTTTGAGTTTTGACCGTTGCACGTTGATTTTCGCATGCAGAGGAGCTCCGGAAATCGTAAAAAACAATGTGAAATAACGGTTAATTCTCACCTTTTTATGAATTTTTGGCATATTGGCGCCTTTTTGGTGATGACGTCATCATGGGCTCGGGTATGGATGGGTGATGTGGCAGTTGACGTGGGTGCCCAGGTGGCAGTGACACGGTAGCAGGGTGGACAGGGTGACACGGTGGCAGGGTGCGACGTGGAGGCATGGTGGCGGCAAGGCTGGGTGATGTCACGCTGACGGGGGCATGACGTCAGTGCGGAGAGGAAGGTGGTAAGTGGTTTCCCCGGAGGGGCTTAGGGCGGTAAGTGGTTTCAAGGGGGGGGCAGCGAACACCGCAGACGCCTGACGCGTGGCGGGGGTACGACGGCAATACTGCCCATCCCCCGGATGCAAAAGGTCGGGCGGGTTGTGTACAAGATTGACCGCCGACCGTTGGATGGGCGGGGCGGAAGATCGTGCTGCGGGCAGCGATCCTAACAAAATGGCACGTTAGGTAAGGGGGACCTGCCCCAATAATTTAATCAATTTAATTAAATCGGGCGTGGGGGGTTAGAAACTTTAGGATTTCGGGTTTTATGGGTTAGGAGTGCCATTTATTAAAATGTTTTTATAAAAAAACTTTATAATAAAGTGGGTTTTGGGAGGAAGAAGGGGTAAATGGGTAAATGAGGGCGAGGTATCAGATTTTTTGGGTTTTAACCATAGTTTTTGAAAGAAGCCATGGTTTTTAGGGGCAAAGGGGTTAATACCAACCCCAGATAAGTTAATATTTCCCCAAGGAAGGGTTATATAGCTATAATGCTAGGGGAAGGGTCTTTATAGATATTTTTTGGGAAATTTTCCAATCTAATAGAATTAGGGAAAGGGGGAAGTTAGGGAGCTAAATAGTACATTAGTGATTAATATGGCTTTGTGATGTGAATGAAGGGGTAAAGCTAAGTTCTAATAGGTAAAACTTAGCTTAGGATTTTGAGGATAAATGAAATGATGAGAAAGATTTTTTACACAAAAAATGTGGCTTCTTTTCATGTATGAACTTCATGGCTTGACCAAGTAGTTTGTCATGAAATGAAGTGGAACTGGACACCTGAGCAGATCTCAAGGCCCTTGGGGGTGTTAGTAAAATGAAGTTTGGGAGGAAAATAGGGGAAATTAGACATGCTTCCAATGCTTGTCCTTCACTCTCTGCTTTTGATGCCAATACCCTGAGTGGCATAAGTTTTTGCACTTAATAAGCCAATTGGTGATGGCCCTTCATTTCTACAACCTTGCACTACTTACCCATCCTAGTAATCCTAACATTTTCTCTTCATTTAAATTGGGTGCACTTGAATTAGCAGACCCTGATTGTCCTCTTTTTCTTTTGACTGCCCTCCTATCTTAAACCTACCCTTATTTCTTCCAAGGCCCCAGATTAAGCAGTTGGGCACCTTTATTTTTCTACCTAGCTAGTCATCTGCCAAGCTTGAGCTGTTTGGTCAGGGAACATTCTCTATTCTGCAAAAAGCAATTTAACCATGGCATGGTCCAATTTAGATTGTTGGGCCATCCATCATGTATGATTAGAAGCAGTATTTTCAGAGCATGATACTGCCCAAAAGATAGTAGTAGCATTTTGATTGGCCACTTTCCTGGTCTTTAGTTTTGTGTTCATTTTCACTTTTCTCTTGACCACTTGATTTTCTTGCCTTTTGATTATTCTTTTAAGGCATACCCTCTTTTCATTTTTTATTTTTTATAGCATGTACACAAAATATGGAACCTTTGCAGCCTGCAATGATGCACATATTTAGCCCTTCCACTGTCAATCATTAAAGATGAAACCTATTGGTATAGGAACCTAACAGTGGCTCCGCTTAGGGATGGCTTTTCCTGGTGGAAAGCCAAGAACAGCAGGTCAGATGGCCTTATTTTCTTCCTCTCACTGTAGTGAATTTGATCTAGTATTGCCACCTTTGATCTGCAGCAAGTGAGATGGTATGCAGTGTCTCATGACCTCTTTAGAGCAAGAATAAATATTTCTTGACTTGCTAGCTTATATCACTGCCTATCATTTTTTTTTCTGTTCTGAAGACCTTGCTCACTTCTGTTCATTTGAGCTTTCTCAAGTATCTATGTCATTTTGATATGGTTTTGCTGATCATTCTTCAAAATCTGTTGTAGTTTCTCTTCTATATATCTGCTGTAAAAAAGAAAAATGCTTGAAAATATATACATTTATGTACAATATGGGGCTATCCTGTGCTCATGGATCATAGTAGTGTTTGAGCACTCTCCCATTCACTGGGCCTTCATCATTGTTTGACTCATCTAGACTCTTGAGAAAGAAGGTGTTGTTACCTTGCACAGCTTGAATTACAAATGGCCCTTTCCACAGAAAGTCAAACTTGCCATGCTTTCATTTGTCTTTCCTTCTAGAATCCCATTTCAATACTTTGTTGCCTATGAAAAATTCCTCAGCCTTTGTTCTTTTGTCAAACACCTTTTTAAGCTTTTCGTGTAGAACCTGGGTTCTATGATACACTTCTTCCCTTGTTTGTTGAAAGTGGATTGTTTGATTGATCCTTCTCTGGATATCATTGGATTCAGCCTGTATTTCCTACAGCAATTTGATCACAGGGATCCCAAGGGATGATGGGAACACAGCTTTCAGGCCATATACCAACTCATATGGGCTAGTACCAATAGACCTTTTAGTGGTCAACCTATCTACCCATAGTGCATTTACCAGCTTCTTATGCTAATTCTTTTTGTTCTCCTCCAAAACCTTTTTAATGATGTTGATTAGGCTTTTATTGGAGGACTCAGCTAGGCCATTGCCTTGAGGGTAATGGGCTGTTGAATGACCTAGGGTGATATGATATTTGTGACAGAAGCTGATCATTTTCTTGGATTTAAAGGTAGCTGCATTATCTGTTATGATTTTCTCTCGGCAGCGAAATCTAGACAAGATATTGGTTTCTAGGAATTGTATGATAATTGAATCATTTTCTTGTCTACAAGGTATGTCCTCTATCCACTAGGTGAAGTAATCAGTAGTTGTCAAGATCCATCTATGCTGGCCTGAGGATGAAGGGTGAATTTCCCCAATGAAGTCTAAGCCCCATTGTTGAAATGGTTTTTCAGTTGAGATGGGCCTGAGGGGCAAGGGAAGTAACTTCTTCTTCCCTTCAAAGATCTTACATTTATGACATGACATTACAAACTTTTTTGAATCAGTAAATAGGGAGGGCCAATAAAATCCAGCCCTCAAGATTTTATCAGCTGTGGATTTCCAATATAGGTGCCCTCCACAGTCTCCTGCATGAAATTCTCTAAGGACCTTATCAGCTTCATCTGAAGTCAGGCAGTTGAGCAGGACACCTTCATGATTTTTTCAAAATAAAACATTGTCTATGATACAAAATTTTGCAGCCTTCAATTTTAGAAATCTGTTCTTAGGTTTTCTGGATAACCTTGGAGGACTGCAGTTTAATAAATACAAAACATATGTCAGCATACCAAGGTGATTGTAGAAAGGCTTGATTGATCTGTGGAGTCGCCATCTCCTATTCGTTATCCAGTTCATTTATGTCAAGGGCTTGAAAGTTAGTCTTAGTCATTAGTTTATCTAGCCCTTTTCCTTTTATAAGTTTTGTTGGTTTGATTTCTATATCATATTCCATAATATTGGCAATCCATTTTCCCCTCTTGCCTTCCATTCCCTCTTGAGTTAATATATCTTTGACTACTGCATTGGGCACATATGCAATTATGTGAGAGTATAAGATGTAAACTCTGAAATCCTTTATGGATTTTACCAGGGCATATGCTTGCTTTTCCATGATTTTGTACTTGAGTGGGGCATCCCTAAGGGCTCTACTGAAAAAGGCAATAGGTTTTTCACATCCCAAGTCATCCTTTTGCAGTAAGACAGCAACAATTGTATTTTTAGAGCCAAAGGAGAAGATTATAAAATCTCTATCAAAACTAGGGCTTGTAAGCACAGGTGTTTTTGTCAAAGCTATCTTGATTTCTTCAAAAGCTTGTTTGGCCTCAATTGTCGATTTGACCTTGGCATCTTTCTTAAGCATGTTGTTCAACAATCTTATGAGCTCAGCCAAGTTAGGAATAAATCTTGTTAGGAAATTAATCTTTCCTAAAAAGGCTTGTAATTCTTTGATGTTTCTTGGATGGGGGACTTGCAGTATAGCTTGAATCCTATCAGGGTCAATTCTTATGCCATCTTTTGAAATTATATGACCAAGGAGTTTGCCTTCTTCCAGGTCAAATAGTGATTTCTTTAGGTTTAAATAAATGCCATACTTTCTGCAAATTAAGAACACTTGTCTAAGGTGTTTTAAATTCTCCTGGTCTAATTTTGAGAAGGTTGTTAGATCATCAAGGTATATGACTAAGAAATCATGGATTTCTTTGGCAAAGGCTATATCCATTGCCCTTTGAAATGTGGCTCCAGCATTCTTGAGTCCAAAAGGCATTTTGACATATTTGAAAGTTCCCCAAGGTGTGGTGAAAGCTGTTTTATCTTGGTCATCTGGGTGAACTAAGATTTGATTGAATCCTGAGAAGCCATCCAGTAATGAGATCCTTGAAGCTCCCACTAACCTTTGTAAGATGTGATCCATTTTTGGCAAGGGGTAGTGGTCTTTGAGAGAGACTTTGTTTAAATTTCTTAGATCCACACAAAGTCTTATCTCCCCAGTTTTCTTTCTTGTAGGTACAAGGTTAGAAATCCATTCAGAAAACCTTATGGGAGCAATAATCCCAGCTTCATGCATTCGTTTTACTTCCTTTTCTATTAGGGGAAGAAGCACTAGATTCACTCTTCTTAGTTTCTGTTTAAAGGGTTTTTGGTTCTCTTTCAGGGGTATTGTGTGCTGGATAACTGTAGTATCATAGGATTTAAGGTCCTCATAGCTCCAGGCAAACACATCCTGAAACTCTTTGAATAGTTTGATATATTCTGATTTCTTATCAGGAAGTAAGGTTCTAGAAAGCTTGACAATTTTGGGATTTTCAATGGTCCCAATGTTGCACTCCTCTATTTCTGAATTGATGGGTTGCATCTTTGGTTTTTTAGAGAGATCATTTGAATCAAAAATGTCTTCTAAAGGAGCAAGACCTGTGGGCAAGAAATTATCTTTTAGTTGAATTACTTCAGTTTCTTCTTCATTAATTTCATCAAGATCTGTCACTTTTAGCTTCTGTAAATTGGCAGAGTCAAAGGTTGTAGGATGTAATATCATATCTGTTGTTTCAGCTGATATACTTGTGTTTAGTTCATCTTTTTGGTTTTGATCATCCCTAATGCTTGTGTCAATGTTTAAGTTTGAGAATTCCTCCTTCATGGTCAAAAAATTGTTTATCTGAGTATCATTCTCAAATACTTGCCAATTGTCTACATTGTCTGGGACAGAAGGCCTGTGGTTGATCTCAGCAGTGAACTGGTGGTTAGGCCCAAAAGGAAGTTTACAGGTGCTTGCAAAGGTTGCCAAACTGTGAGCATGCAAGTTGTGGTTCCTAGGTATTTTGGTGAGCTGATACTCTAGGAAGTTGTTGAGCAAATCTGTCACTGCTAACCTATAAGACCTCAACCTGGGATCATTTGTGACAAAATTTCCCTTTATCTGTCGGATAATTAGGTCTGAATCCCCCAATATGGAGACTTTGGTCACTCCTAAACTCTTAATTAGTTTGAGACCTAGTAAGAGGGCTTCATATTCTGCCATGTTATTTGTGCATCTGAAGTTAAGCCTATATGCATGACCTAGAGCATGGTCATTTTGAGTATTGTGTATCCATACCCCTGCTCCTGCTCCTAGCTTATTTACTAACCCATCAAATTCTAAATACCACAAGGTTTCTTGGTCAGTGTTTGTTTGAATGGATTTGCAGATTTGTTCAGTGGGTAAGTCTAGTTCTCGTGTCTCTTGTAACCTATCAGCAGACTCTGTTGTTTTGATTATATCAGTGATCTTTTGATCTAGAGCCATGGATTATTCATTCATATGCCTGGTTTCCTTTGTTTCTAGGAGCTTGACCTCAGTTTTGGGACATATATCAGCATTGTATAGTATGAAAGAGTACATGTCTGAATGGATGGAGTAGATTGGGAAGTTTTGGGGCTTGTCCTGACTACTAACCACATATTTCATGAGTGTCGCTCGGTACAGTCTCTTTGGCTAGCCAAAGACTGAAATTGTGGCGTATGACATGTCTAGTTGCAAAGATCCTTGGAGTTTGGCACCCCAAGATCTTGATAAGAGCATACCATATTTGGGTGGAATGTCAGCCACTACTACATCCATTAGAATTGTTTTGGCTGGATATTGGATTAGGGATACACAGATGTCTTTGATCAGGCCTAAACATCTTACCTGGCTGGAATCAAATGAAAACAAATCTTTATAGGGTCTGGTGATATCTAATCCAAGTTTTTCCATTACTGATTTGGGCATTAGGTTATGAGAGGCCCCTGAGTCAAACATGGCATTGTGTAATACCTTGTCATGAATGTTTAGGCTTACATAGAATGGAGGAGTCCCTCCATCCACTGATTTGCCATTGACTTCTGAGCCAAAAATCAGCTCTGGTTGGTCATCCAGAATGTTAACTGCATCCCTATTTTTTGGTACTTGCAATGATCTATTGATTTGTTGTCTGAAGACCTCATGTTTGGCCAATTCAGAAAGGGGAATTGCAATCTTTAGTTTACCAATTTCTGTTACAAGATTGAAAGGTTTTTCCATCTGAATTTTTACATTGTGAGCAGCAAATTTTTCTTTTTCTGCTGAATTTTGGGTGACCATGTCCTGATCAGGTATACTGTTTTGGGGTATGCTTGGATTGGCTCTGCTTTCTAGAGGTCTGCCCAAGATTTTTGTTGGGAGAAGAGGTGTGGGTGTAGCTTTTATTGGATGTTGTACATCAGATACATCTTCCACTGTGACCTCTCTTTGGAGTTTTTTATCTGAGGACTCTGTTAAGACAGCTTTATCATTGGATTTCTTGGGAAGTTTGTTGATTGTTTGTTTGGTATTCTCAGGTACATCTATGGTTATACTTCTTAATTTGTATTGTTTGTGTACTTCATAGATTGTTGTGTCATACCCTTCTCTGAAATCAAATGACTCACCAGATTTTGCTTGGAATTGCTTGCATTCTTGGGCTTGTTGATCATCTTGTGTTAAGAATACTTGTTGTTCACTGTCCAAACCCATTAGATTGATGTGGGGAGATTCTATTTGTTCACTATTGGTTGAGGCCTCTGCATAATTTTCTTGAAATGGAGGTCTGATGTTCTGATCAGGACTAGTTCTCCCAGCATTTGGGTTTTGGTTTTTTCTAAAATTGGGATTCCTAGTTGTGTTGCTTGTTTGTCCTTCCCAAGAGAACTTTCTCTCCATGGTCTCAACTCTATCTCCCAACCTTTCCATACCCTTCATGATTGCATCTAGTTTTTGGTCAAAGGTTGAGGGTTCCTCTTTGAATGTTATTCTTCTCTCATTTTTTGCTCTAGTTCTCTTGGCAATCAGGTTTGCCTCTACACTTACAGCTATATTCTGCATATCTGCAAGACTTGGAGGTGCTCTTTCCCTTAATTGGTATGCCATGTCTGGGTCAAATCCATCAAGGAATTTGATCAAGGCCAAATCAGGTGGAGGTCTCAAGTTTTGAGGAATGGCGTTATATACATTGTTGAACCTAGCACAGTAATCTTGAACTGTTTCTTGTGGACCCCTTTTCAAGTTATCATACTCTGTTAGTATGTGTAGAGCGTCTTTCTTCTTTTCCCATCTATTTAAAAAACTTGGGTATAAGGCATCAGGATTGACTATGGAGTTTGCAGCTAGAGACCTAAACCAATTCCTTACATCTCCTGTCAAACTTTGCACAAAAAATTTCATTCTTACATCTTCATCATCTATCTCATAGTTCTCAAAATAGTCCTACATCCTCTTGGTGTGTTGCTGGGCTATATAAGTTCCAGTACCATCAAAGTAAGTGATTTTGCCTTGATAGTCTTGGGGCATTGCCCCTGGATTTGCAGGTAGGTGTAAGGGAGCATATCTAGCCATATTTGCAGGGATAAAAGGGACAGCAAGAAGGAGTGAAACAGCTGGAACAACAGGGATAATAGGAGTAAGGTGTGTTGGGGATGGAGGAGTGGGGAAACTACCTTGGGAAGTGGATGAGGAACTAGGATAAGTAGGGACTGTGTGAGGGTGAACTGATGCTTTGACAGGAGTAGGAATATAGCTCTGCTGATTTGGTTCTGTATCTGAGTCTGAGAGCTCCCCTAGCTGCTCTTGCTTTTTTAAGATTTTGGGGATTAAATTGGGGTTTTCAAAGATAGCTGGGGAATTAGGGTCAGGATTGGACCTAGTGTATCGAGATTTCTTCTTTGGAGCCAGCTTCTGAGTTCTCTTTCTTTCGTATCTTATGATAGGGTTTAAACAGGAAGATTATTTCCTTTCACTTGGTAATTTGACATAAGCTCCCCAGTGGAGTCGCCATTAATGTTAACACTCAGGTTGTTCCCTGCTTATTAAAAGGGAATACGGCCGAGGTAACCACTAACCAATCTTTTAGCTACAGGTCCTAGCCTACCTGTAACCAGAGAGGGATCTCTCTTTATAATTTAGCTTTGTTGATGGATGATTTTAGGCTAGTTATGGTGTGCTGTTTTGTTTGAGTTTGGTGGGTTGGTGAATCCAGACAGAGCGGAAATATAGATCATGGAACAGTTTGGTCCATTGGGCAATGGAGTTGAGGTATTGTGCTGCTGAAGTATGTTTTATGAAGGCAGAGTGTTATTGCAGAGCCAGATAGGCATATGTGAAGCAATTTACCAAATTTTTTGATGAAGTTATGGAATTAGTGAGTTAAAGGCAACTAAGAATCTTTCACTATGCTAACAAAGGAAAAATGAAAGTATTGTTTAAGAGCAGTTAAGAATTCTTAAACAATATTCACAGTGATAGAATTAGCTTAGACATGAGCAATCAAGAATTCATATCCATGGTTAATCCAGAAGAAAACATATTTAGAAACAGAGATTGAGCATAGGGTGTTCAAAACAAATCCTAGGCTATTCTTTTTCTCTATTTGCTATGATCATGAAAACATAAGAATTATGGAATACACAGAAAACACATACACAGTTCAGAAAAACTTATTGCTCCAGCAAATGACACAAGAATTCTGCAACATAACAGAGCTATTCATTTCCATCTTCAGACAGCGTAGGAACCAGAAATCTCCACCAGCAATTTTTATTATCAAAAATGTCTCAAGTATACAATAGAGCTCTTCAGAAAGACTTTCACTACAACCGACCCTCAATACGTTATCTGAGGGGATATATATACAAAATAGGGTACAAAATATTTAATAGGAGAGTTATTTGTGCAATAAATTGCCACCACCCACTCTCTTAACAAAAAGTAATGATAAAACATAACTACAGCATTTAATGCTGAGATGGCAGTTACTCTTCTGTCAGACAGCTTTGACTTTATGTCAGGAAACTGGCTGTAGCTGTGCCTTTAACTCTGTGTTAATTGAGGCGTATTTGTCTGGGTGTGTTTGGTGCAGTACTTGTAGATGCTTCCTTGTACCTGTGTGCTGATCTGTCTGCTGACTGGTACCGTTGACCGAGGACTTGATCTTCTCCAAAAAGGAATGACTGTGCATTAATCTGGGAGAATTTCAGCATGCTGCCACCAATCAGCTGAGGGTGCTGATGCCTCCTATTTTCGACCGTGTTTCTCTGCCTTTTTCTGTATATGTAGAAGTTTGGAGGCAACCTCAAATAGGATGATTTTTATCTCATGTTCAATAAAAAATAGATTTCTAACTTGTTCATACAGAGACTGCCCAGAGGGAGGCCCTGCTTCTTCTGTGGAGCTGCTAGATGTTGTTATTTGATTTTCAACATAATTGTTGATCCTTGTCATATATTGATTATATGACAGCAACTGTCCTGTGCCAGTCACTAGGCTTGGTAGTCCTTTATCCTGTAATATTGTCATTTTTGCCCTTAATTCATCAATCTCTGCTTTCATTTCCTGACATTTTCTCTCCAGAGTTTGAGTGAAGTTCCTCAAGGTCAGCACCTTCTTAGCTGTCAGGATTGTATATGTTCTGTTGTTTATCTCTAGAGCTGCCAACTCCTCCCTAGTGCGGTTATTGAGGAAGTGAATTATTCTGGTGGCCTGCTCGGGCATTATTCCCAAGGCTGTCCTGGCTCTCTGTATTTCTACATGCGCTACATATATCAGCTCAACCTGCTCAAAAATTTCTTGAATGGACCTCCATTGGTCCTATATAGATTGGCTTGGCCCAAATAATCTTCTTTATTTCTGCTAGGGTTTTACGTAGCAGTAATTCATTTTCTAGATTTTTTACTTTGGCCTCTAAGGCCTTTATTTCTCTTTGTTTCTCTGCTACCGTGATTTTTGATTTGTCATAACTAGTCTCCAGCTTGGCCAGTTTTTCCTTGGCAACATTTATTTCAGTTACCTGAGTTTCAAGCTCTTTAACAGCTTTCATCAACTCCTCCATGCCCATGCTGGATTCTACTGTTGCTGTTGCTTCTACTATTTCTCCTGTTGCTGATGTAGCTATGGTAGGTGCTAGAATACCAGGAGGGGCTGCTGCTGCTTGTGTTGGAGGGGCAGGTTCAAGATTCGTTGATGTTTGAGGGGGTTGGGAGGTTGATTCCCCTTGCTTGTCCTGCAATGCTTTTTTTATTTCTGCCTCCATTTGTAATATTCTTTGGTTCATAACCAGAAGTAGATCCATAGCATCATCTACTTGCTTTTCTTGTGCAAGTTTTGTTGTTTGAGGGTGAATGGTAGGAGGCAATTTTTCCTGCCTTCTTAGTGCAGCAATGTCATCCTCTTTCTTCTTCATAAGGGCTCTAACACCCTTTGGGTCCTTTGGGTCATGTCCCAAATCAACTATTATGTCCTCCAGAGTCTTTATTCTATTGTATTTTGCAGAGGAAGACAATCTTTCAAAATCAAGCTGCCTGTTTGTGTTCTTCAGGGCTTCCTTTAGCTGATGGGCCAGCATTGCCCTGTCAGCAAGTGTTGTATACACCATTTCCCCAGTCTATTTGTGCAGCTCAATCTGATCCATGGGGTCTATGTCTTTGGAAAATACCTCCAGGTTTGTTCTGTAGTAATCTGCTCGGGTCTTTGGATGTGGGACTTTAGGCTTTAGATGGGTGAAGATCATCTTTTCTTCCTTCAGATCAAAGGCAGCCATCAGCCTTTGTTTTTTGGCTGGAGTTGTCTTTAGGAATTGCTCATAGAGCTGCACTCTCACTAATTCATTCTGTGCCTTGATCTCTATGAAGCCTTCTTTGACTGCAGTTGGTTTCTTGCCCTGTTGTCTTGAGGAATATACCTCTGTGGTATGTTGCTGGGCCTGTTCTAGCTGAAATGAGCTAGTGGCAGTCTGCTGGCTTGTTTGCCTTTCTCTGTTATGGCTTTCCACCCGTTCTTCACTTATGTCTCCTTCTTCTGTTTCAGGGTCTATCCTCGGCCTCTTGGCCTCTGGTTGCTGTGATGACCCTGTTGGAGGTGTGACCTCCTCTCTGTCTCTCTTTTTTCCTCTCTCATCATTGAGAGGAGTCTGCAAAACTTGGATTTGAGGTTGTTCAGTTTGCTGTGGAGGGGCTTGCTCTGGTTGCTCATCCTTTGATGTGCTGGGCTACCCTGTCTCTACCTCTTGTTGTTCATCCATCTTCTCCTTTACCTTTGTTGTAGTTGTTGTTGCTGGAGCTTGCTGGGTGTCCTGTGTAGCTGGAGCAGTAGAAGTGCCTTCTCCTGCTTGGACTGGTTGTTTGAACAAGACCTGTTGACAAGAATCTAAGTCAAGAGTTTTTTCCAATTCCTTTACAGTCTGCTCCATTTTTTCTTCCTGAGTCAATTCCTCTACTATTGATTCAGGTACCCATTCATCTTGGTTAGCAAAGTATTGTATTTGTGGGTATGGGCAATTCTTATAGGCTAGCAGCCTATATTTGACCCTCCTGGCACTGATGAAACCTTCAGGGTCATAAGGGACCCACCAGAAGCTTTTTTTGAGTTTGAGCTGTTGCCCTAGTATTTGATCAGCTTCTTGCCAACCATCTTTCTTGTTCATGAAAAATGGGCCTAGGTGGTCCCTGAAATTTAGGTTGGCTTTCTTCTTTGCACTGTGAAAGTGTGTCAGATTAGAGTTTATAAGCTGTCTGTAGTATTCCAGGGCAAATAGCCTCATAGGCACATATTTTGGGAGCCTGTAGGGACAGAGCTCACAACCATAAATTCTAATGACTGTGTGATTTTGGTACAAGTAACAATCACCAATTTTGTAACTCCTGGATAGCTGCAAGATTTTCTGCATATCCTTGGACAATCTGATAGGAGGGGTCCTCTTTAAGAGGCATGTGACTGGATACACAAACTGATCAATGAATTCATAGTATGAGTAGGGGGAATTCTGG
>APFE030466449.1:38281-76424 GCA_000404065.3 Pinus taeda | reverse complement strand
ACAAATCCGAGAATACCATACACCCATCCGATTGAGGGAAGCTTTGGCAAGGGTTTCCCTTTACAAGAAATCCGTTCAGAGCCTCCAAGCCAACTGGATTGGCCTTAAACTTAGCCCACCACTACTGCTGGGTTTGACTGAAGGAAATTCCAAAGAAAATGACGGTCAACAATGGGCAGAGGTAGATAGAACAACAGGATTTCACACCCGCAGAGAGGATACTACCACTGAGCCTTGGGATGCCAGAGAAGCAGTGAGAGCCATGAAAGATGAGGACTTGGATTAAGTTTCTCAAGGATGAGAAAATGGTTCAGTTGGGGGGTGATGATGAGCCCCAATTTTGGTACAATTTGGGCTCATTTTGGCCTATTTTACTTGCTCAAACCATTCATTTTTATTTGCTTATGCATGCATTTCTTAGTTTATTCATGTTGTTTGTAGGAAGAAGGTTAGATACTTTATCTACGTGACTAATTCATTATGATTCCAGGTTTTGGCATTAAAAAGGGAGCAAGAGACAACGAAAAAGGGGATAAGGAGACAATGAGGTGGCACTGCTGATTTTGTGGAGAAATGTCCACGGTCTTCGGACATTCCTCGTGATTCCCACCAAGAACTCCGAGCTCCAATCCATCTCCCCTTCGAGCTCAAGAAGCAGCCAACTGTCCTACATGAACAACAGCCATAAACTGTTCTACAAGAACAGTAGTTATGACTGCCCTACAGGATCCGCAGTTAGACTCTAGTTGGACAGCCGAGCTCCTAAAATCAAGGGCACTCGATGGATCATCGTTTTGTATAAATATGAACGCCTTAGCCTTAGATGTTTTTGAAACTCTCGTATTGCTATTGTAATTTTGGAGCAAAGTTCAGTTTCGTTCCTTGTTGTAAGCCAACTTGGCATGACATCAGATTATGAATAAAGAAGGCAGTTTGTGATCTAGCTCTGAGTTTTCTTAGGAGACTATAGCTCTCAGGGTAGGGCCCAACCTGAGAGCCATAGATCCCCTCTGTTGTAGTGTTGTTTCCATTTCATTTCCAGCACTTTTAAGTTCGTTTGCAATGCAATTCGAATTACCGTTTGGTGATTTGGTTTCTTATGAGTAGGATAGATTTTGCTTATGTACAGTTGTTTCCACTTGCTAGTGTAGAAGAGGATAAATACCATCAATTGGAGCTCCAGCAAAATGGTTGTTAAGGCTCACTGCCATCTCTCTTGAAGATTGGGGTGCAGTCCATAGCTAGCCACCAAAAACACGCATTACTTTACTTGATGATTGCTGCAATACAGTCACGGTTTTGATTAGATGTTTCCTTGTCATTCACACTTACACACATACTTTCATCAAAACCTCATACATATTTCTCTTCGCGTTTTGGATTGTTGTTCATTGAATTCATGGCATAAGTAATTTAGGTTGATGCATTTTCGGTTTGGTGACAGTCATAATCATTTGTTTCATTTACAATCCTCTCTCTCTTTCCATCACCATCTCCTCCATCTTGATCACGCATGCAAGCATATCTCCCCAACCTTCACTTCGTTCTGTCCTCTCCCAAAGTCTTCCACTCCTCACGTAACTTCATTTCCTAACCTTTCATTGACATCACCCTTTACCTTCAACATACTCCCTACACCCATTTTCCATCTCATTCCTCCACTTCTGAGCCATCACCAGCCTCATCCCTACCTCACATATCTCTCCCTACCATTCCATCACTCCTCCATTACTTCAAACCTCCATGGTAGGTCATCCTGTAGCAGTTTAGAGACATCCTGTAGAACCCTCTGAGTATTCTGTAGGATCCCCTGCAGACATCCTGTAGGAGGCCATTCACTCGGTTGCTGAGCTTCTGAATGTGGAGGAACCTCTGTGGATGGATGTTAAGGATCCCTAGGGACCTCTCCTAGCCTCCCCAACCTGTCCCACGTTTTCCTTCCTTCTCCATCCCATCTGCACAACCAAACCCTGATAAGCACCAAATCACAATCATTCCACCCACTTAATGAAAAAGTACAAAACCATGTCTTTTATGATGCAAGTAGTTTAGATCCATGCATTTTCACTTATTAGAGGTAGTAGCAGCATTGCTAGAAGTTTCATTCACATTCTTTGCATTATAGAAGTTAGACTAGTCAAATTAGGGTTTCCTAGGCTTACATGCTTTGATTTGCTTTCAGTTTATTTTTGTCAAGTAGATTAGTCTCCTTTGAGCTAGCTTTCATCCATCATTGATAAAGCTTCTTCTGTGAGCCCATAGAAGTTGGCTTGAGCCCTAGCGGTCTTGTGCCAGCTGACCAAGTGACAGCTGCAACAAGAGCTAGTACTTGTGCATACAGCACCGTCGCTTCCAAGTTTGTACGAACTACCGGGTTGATAAAATGAGAGACAGGAAGCCCCAGGAGTTGTAGCATTATTGCTACAATACTGGAGCTCACCACAAACATCAAACCAAATTGACTTAACGAACGAAGTCCATGAGGAGTCATTTTCAACATCAACCTCGGACTTAGAAACGTTTTCCGAACTTGCTCAATCAGATGAGCAAATTTGTGAAATCCTATGTGTCGACGAGTTACCATGGGAAGATCTACATCACCGATCTTCGTTTTTACCCGAGATCGATCATTTTGAAAACGATTTTTCATCAATTTTTACAACTGAATATGTTAAGGACGCTCAGAATCCAATGAAACATCCTGATTCCGAGTTAAATTTGGGCAATATTTCTAAAACTATTCCCCTTGACATTTCAGTGAAGCCTGGAATTATTGAAAACGTTCATATAGGTGCCACTTGTACAAATGATGAAATCAAAACATACAAGGCCCTATTTCAAGAATTCGGCGACGTGTTTGCCTGGTCCTATGAGGAAATGCCAGGAATCGATCCATCAATCGTAGTTCATGAAATTAAAACCTACCCGGACGCTAAACCTGTTCGGCAACGTTTGCGTCAGATACACCCAAGAAAAACTGATGCGATTAACGCAGAAGTTGAAAAACAGTTGAAAGCAGGTTTCATTTATCTGATCCCATTAACGGATTGGGTATCGAATATTGTTCCTGTGAATAAAAAGCAGGGGACAATAAGAATCTGTAACGACTATAGGGATATTAATTGAGCATGTCCAAAGGACAATTACCCTACACCCTATATCGATCAAAACATTGATGATTGTGCCGGCAGTGAAATTTTCTCCTTTATGGATGGCTTTTCCGGTTACAATCAAATCAATATTCTGCCTGCCAATCAACCAAAAACGGCATTCATTCGTCCATGGGGAACATTCGCTTATTGAAAATTACCTTTTGGCCTTAAGAACGCCGACGCAACTTTTCAACGAGCTATGTCTTACGCTTTTCATGATATAAAACACATTGTGCAACCTTATCTTGATGACTTGCCTGCTCATTCCTTACATAGAGCTGATCACCTTGTCCATTTACAAGCAATCTTCATGAGGTGTAGGCATTATCGGATTCGGTTGAATCCCCACAAGTGTGTGTTTTGCATTGAAACGGGTCGATTACTGGGATTTCTAGTTTTGAAAGCTGTCATTCGTGTCGATCCTTCGAAGGTCAAAGCTATCATCAAATTGCCTCCTCCTTTGAGTCTTCGCCAACTCCAAAGCTTGCAAGGGAAAGAAAAATTTTTACGTCGATTTATCCCTAACTACGCCGAGATTACAAAGGGTTTTACACGGTTGTTGAAACAAAATGCTTCATTCTTTTGGGATGAGATAGCTGAGAAATCTTTCGATGCTTTAAAACATGCGTTGACTCATGCACCGCTGTTACATCCTCCCAACTACAACCAGGACTACTACTTATATCTCGCCACTTCCTATTCCACCATTGGAATGGTGTTAGTTCAGGAAGATGAATTCGGTACGGAACATGTGATATATTACCTTAGTCGCACGTTGAATCCAACTAAGATAAAATACTCACATGTGGAGAAATTGGCATTGGCATCTGTTCAAGCTGTCCAATGATTTCGTCATTACATTTTATTACGCAAAACTATGGTCATTTTTGATTGCAACCCCATGATTTATATTTTGACCAAACAGTTGCTGGGGGGCAAGTACTCCAAATGGATTTTCATCTTGCAGGAGTTTGATTTGGAATTTGAAAAGTCCAAGTCAAAGAAATCCTTAGTTTTTGTGGAACTTATGTGTGACTTCCCTCGTGTTGATTCAAAAACTGTGGTGGAGGAGCCCATTGCGGACGAATCCTTGTTTCTGATCAACACTTTAGATCCGTGGTATGGAGATATCATCACTTATCTCCAAACCCAAACCTTTCAGCCAGATCTTTCACGATCCGACCGTCAGAAAGTTCAATTCCAATCCCAACAGTTCAAAATTATTAGAGATACTCTTTATCACCTGGGGGCAGACTCTATTTTCCGACGTTGTTTGACTCATGAGGAAGCCGAAAGAGTCTTAAATGACTGTCACTCTGGAGCGTGTGGCAGTCATATGTCTGGGTATGCCACTGCCCAAAAGATATTGCGCGCTGGCTATTTCTGGCCGTCTTAATTTAAATATTGTATTACTGCGGTCCGAAAATGCCACAATTGTCAAATTTTTTATCGAAAGATGCGCGCTCCTCCTGCTCCTCTTCACCCTATAATTGCCATTGGTCCTTTTGCCAAATGGGGTATCGATTATATTACATGTAACCCTCACTTGGCCAGGGGGCATGCGTACATTATCCTTGCGGTAGATTATTTTACTAAGTGGGCCGAGGCAATGCCTACATTTGAGGCAGACGGAAAAACAGCTACAATTTTCATATTCAATCATATAATTGCTAGGTTTGGTGTTCCACAAGCGATTATCACTGACCATGGGCGTCATTTTCGAAACGTTATGATGACAAAACTTACAGACTAGCTTCGCTTGCACCATGACAATTCAACTCCTTATTATCCACAAGCTAATGGTCTGGTTGAAGCCATCAACAAAGTCTTAGTCATCATGATGCGACAAATCATTGGGATTCATCGGTCGAACTGGCACAACATGTTATTTTCAATGCTGTGGGCATACCGAAACTCAGTCAAAACATCAACAGGGTTCACTCCTTTCCAACTAGTTTATGGTTTGGAAGTCGTGTTACCTATTGAATGCGAAATCCCGTCATTGCGAATGGCCATCGAATTACTTCCAGCTACTTCCAAAGAGGAAAGATGTTTATTATACTTAGCTCAGCTAGATGAGAATCGCCGCGATGCTGGATTAGCGATCGAATCTCATGCCAAACATATTAAGGCTCAGCATGATCTAAATGTAACCCCTCGAAATTTTTTGGAAGGAAATTTAGTCCTTTTGTACAATCAAGCAAATGATAAATTGGGCGCTGGAAAATTCGTGCCTATGTGGCATGGTCCTTTTGTTGTCAAGTGAAAGCTAGCAAAAGGGGCCTATGAATTGGTAGACTTTGACAAGGTTTCTTTGGGTAAACCCAGAAATGGTATTTACCTTAAGAGATATTATGCTTAAAGCGACTGTGGAGATTTTTAGATAGATTAGTTTTTCTTCTAGCTGGTGTGTTTTAGATTAAAGTGTGCTTAGCTTAGAGATTGAGTTTTCCGTCGTTATTCCTGCTTATCTTGGTTTTACGTTTGATGTCGCAGATGTCAACGCCTCTTCAAACATATATTGGTTACGCTGATGGCGCTTGTCGTAGTACACGGAATATTTCTTCCGCAGCTTGGGTTATCTATTCGCCCTCTGACGAGTTGGTATCTATGCATGGGTAAGCCTCGGTCAAACAACAAACAACATTGCAGAGTATAGTGCAGTGATTGGGTTTATTATCTGAATCTATTTCATTGGGATTCAGAGTTTGATAGTGAGGTTAGATTCTGAACTCGTTGTATTACAGCTTAATAGAGTATACGCCATTAGAAATCCAGTTTTATTGAGATTGTTTTTGAGAGTGCGTCTCTTGGAACGTGAATTTGATTATATTGAATATCAGCATATTCCATGATCTTTAAATACATTAGCAGATGCAATTTCTTCTCAAGTGTTAAGTAGACATGTGCGATAATCATACAAGTAAATTTAAAAACATTCCATAACATGTGTAACAAGACAAGCCAGTAATAGCGATATCATATATATATATAGGAGTGTGTCAAAAAATACATCGTCCTCGATCATAGGTTGAAAAACACCTTATGATCGGCAAAAATGATAGGTACAAAAAGCAAAATGTCACATGTGACTACATAAGTGATCATCCCATCACTGGTGATGGTCTCGATACGAAACCACTGCACGGGCCACCTTACAAAGGAACCTCCTAAAAGGTTTGGGGACTCCAATCACATAGCGCGGAAGTCGACGAGGGATTTCATCTATGCTAGTCTCAGGAATGTCCCCTGTCAAGCGCTCTAGGTGACTCTCCAATTCGGCCAAGGTCTCTGCTAATTCGTCCTATGGGGCTGGAGCTGGTGCAACTGGTTGCTTTCTCTCGAAAGGCCGTAGAGCGGCTGGTCGCTGTGGACCCACATCTGCATTTTAAAATTATTACTATCAGTTTTGAGACGATATAAAATAATAAAAAATTAACATTAGGAAATTGTTGAAAATGATTACCTGAGTCATCCCACTGCTCTCCTAGAGGAAGAGCCATGTCTGGGTCTCCACGAAAATCTATCCCAGCATAAGGAAAGTCCTGAATCGAAAAAACCTGGTGCTCCAACCATTGGAAAAACTCAGGTTTGAATCAGACGACTTCGGTCCCCTCGTCAGGATGACGGCCCATGACTGCGACCCATCGCATCAGTCTAGGCTCTCGGGGATGCCCAACTCCAACTGTAAGGTGCTGCAGGATGAGCATAGGAATCCTTTCCAGGCCAAAGCTCACGACTAAAGCTCCATAACCAAAAGTCTTCAGTCGTTCGTTCTTGGCCCTGGTCAATTGGCCCTTCACATTGGCCAACACAGCATCGCACCAGTTGAAGATGGTGCCCTGAAAGCAATCGACTGCCATACGCATCTGGGATCCAGTGGCAACATGTAATGCAGCAACTCCGCAAAGTCTAGTAACATTGAATGCAATCACCTTGAGCTCAGGTAGGGATATGGTCTTTATGTCTATCCCTTTGTCTCTAGTCTGGCTATTGCAGTACTCCAGCCAAAGGCTATCGACGAACTGGCCACCCGCCCTAGTCCCGAATAGAGTCAAGTCAACGCCTCTCTTAGGCAAACCAGTCAAAAAGTATATATCCGCCAGCTCGATCTCGAGCTGGTGGCCATCAATGAAGAAACACTGGTCCTGGACGCTCCATTTGTCAACCATCCACTGCAAGAAATCCACCTGAGCCCTCATGCCAGGAAATGGCCCAGTATTGTACAGTCCGCACGCCTCAAAGCATCAAGTGGAAGGTTGATGATTCCATGCGGCAACATCCACATCCTCGTGCTCTCGTTCGCACCAATCTAAGCATGGTGTACTACTACATCAAGCAAAAGATCAATTAGAATGCTATAATGTTTTTTCTTTGGTCTATTTTTGAGAAATTTTTGGGTTAAAAACCCTCGCGGCGGGCCCGCACCCTTCCTGTTGGACACAGTGCGTGGGACCGCACTTTGTCCACATGGAAGGTGCGGACCCCGAGCTTTTTCCCAATAGAGAAAAATTCGGGGTCCGCAGGTTCGCAGTGGTGAGCCTGCGTACCCCAAGCGCGGGTTTTTCGCCCAAAAACCCTCCTAAAAAAATGAAATAAAAGACCAAATTAAAAAATGAAACGGTCAAAAAACAAGAGAAGGATGATGTGGATTACCTGGTGAAGACGGCGTCCGATTCCGACGGTTGGATTTTCTGCAAACCTCTCGGGAATTTTTTAAGAGCAAAAGCACTATTTCCTCACTCAAATCACAAATGGTAAAAATGAATGGTAAAACCCCCTTTTTATAAGTTTTTTGAGTAACTAAATGCAAATTTGTTTATGTTTCACTTTAAAAAGGTATTAGTACGACATTTTTATCTCTTTCAAACAAGTATGAGTAATGTTTGTGTTTTTGTGCAAGATAACAGGATTATTCAGGCGAAAGCTATCACCACCTATACCAGCTTCCTAAGCAAGTCTCAAACCTCAACTGTTGAAAACAAGCTTTAAAAATGAGAGAAAGACATCAAAAAAGCAATGTAACTATGGTTTCGCACTTTCTCTCACTTTTGCCTACGGGCCCGCACCTTTTGTTCAAGATGTCTGCGTACTTATACGCTCTGTATGTAAAGGGGAGGGTGCGTACCCCTGTAAAAGTCAAAAGGCGCAATTTTTATCCTTAAAAAAACTCATCTTGGGTTGATTCTAGAGTTTTCTAGAAGCATTTGTTACGTGGATTGTTCGCTCCAAGTGGTTCATGCATCCCATCATAGGAGGAACTAATCCCTTGTTGGGAGGATCTATCCCTTTGAAGGAGGATTCTATCCCTTTGAAGAAGGAGTTGGTAACTGATCTCCATTGCACTATAAATTGAGGCATTGGGTCAGTGGCCAGGGAGGTTAGAAGCTGAAATCTTGAGGGTAAATGCTAGTGAAATCAAGACTTCCTATTGAGCTTAAGAGGAGAGATCACATACCTTTTTGGCTTCATTGGGGAGTGAGTGAAGCTTGTCAAAGTAGAGGAGACTTCTTGTTGGACCTTGGGAGGAGCTTGTACAACGTCAAGGCAATGGTTGTAAAGTTATTCTCCTTTTGAATTAATACAATCAAACTCATTGACGAGGGAGGTTAGAAGCTGAACTTTTGAGAGTAAATGCTAGTGAAATCAAGACTTCCTATTGAGCTTAAGAGGAGAGATCACATACCTTTTTGGCTTCATTGGGGAGTGAGTGAAGCTTGTCAAAGTAGAGGAGACTTCTTGTTGGACCCTGGGAGGAGCTTGTACAGCGTCAAGGCAATGGTTGTAAAGTTCTTCTCCTTTTGAGTTAATACAATCAAACTCATTTTTCTCAACAAGTATCTCATGTTATTTGTTTCATGGACTCCTTGACTTTCATGTTAAATATGTTTTGTAATATTTGTTATTCAGGTGTTATTTCATCGTTTGCCTTGTTTGTGCTTGCAAGTTTGCGACAAAGGAACTTACCTGGATCAAAGGAGTGAAGGCATCTCCAAACTTGTATTGGACATGAGGTAGGCCTTAAAACACATTTGTTTGCCATTATTTATAAAGCGCATTTAGAGAAAGATAGTGTTTGGTTGGTTTGTTTGTCATTAGATCTTCATTAAATTCTAGGAAGGCCTATCTTGTCCGCAAGATCGACTCATTCCACGTGACAGAGCCCATATAATTACCCATTTATGGGGCTCATCATCACCCCCTATTGAACGTGTTGCTCATCCTCTGAGCAACTAGTCTATCTCTTCATCTTTGATGGCCCTGATGCTCTCCCTGGCATCCCATGCTTCTAATGTGAGATCCTCTTCTTTATCATGGAATCCTGCCTTTCTGTCCACCTCTTCCCACTGTTGTTGTTATTCTTCCTCTTTTACACCTTCCAGTAGGCCTAGCAACAGTGGAGGACTCAATTTGAGGCCAATCCAATTGGCCTTCAAACTCTGCATAGAGCGCTTGTACAATGGCACTCTCCTTAATGCTTCTTTCATCCTTGTTGGGGAGTGATACTCCCTGATTTGCAGACTGTGTGGGAGAGTGTTCCACCTCCTCATACAAGCATGAATACAGTCTTCCCCATGTAATCTTTCCATGTCTTCAAAATGTGCAATGGCCTGGGCTTGCTCATTGATATACTTAGGGGCACTTTGAGGATTATTTGCAAGCAGCTGGTGGACACTAATGAGAGCCATGGGGTCTGTTGGCTCAACTCAAATCATTAAGGGTTCATTTTTCTCTTTTTCCATCAACTTTTTGATTTTTTCCACCCTTTTCTCCTCATGATTCATCCATGATGCCATGGCCATCAGCTGCAAGTCCCCTAGCCTAGCATTGGGGTCCCATAGGTTCATATCAGTGAGGGCCAAGTTATGCAAATAAAACTCTGCTATCTTTGCCTTGTCTTCTACTAAACTTTGGTCACATAGGTCTGTAAACTGTTTATAATCCTAAAAATGTATGGTGCCTCTCTGTGCCAAGGTCTTGATCTGAAACTGTAGCCACTGGTCTTTGAGGTATACTCCATATGATTTTGTTGGTTTCCTGCAATGTATTGCCTCCATAGACCTGCTGGCCATGCATGCCAATTGTGTGTCCTTTTCTTGCAGCTATTTTCTTAACATTTCATTTTCTGCTTCCAAGTGAGATCTTTTGATTGCTTCTGTATGTCTTACAGTGCTCAACTTCTAACCCATTTTTCTAAGCTTGCTTTCCATGTGGCCAATGTCTTCCACCCCTTTGGACTTGGTAATTTGCATCCATCTATGGCTCCTTACTCTTTCTTTCTCTAGCTCAAGGAAAAGTGGGACTGCAAACTTCTGTGGGATGATTTCCCCTCCTCAAGGAGAATGTAATAAGAGCCCAAACTAGGCTGGGGGTCAAGTTCTGGAATCTTTGTTGTTTCATCCTTCCCCTTGGTCTGCTCTTCTTCCCTTTTCTCAAGTTTCTCAATCTCCTGTAGCTATGTTATGGTCTCCTATAGAGCAGTCTATGCTTCCTGTAGGATGGTGTTTGAGTCCTATAGTTTTATTCTTTCCTTCCAAGTGGAGGATCTAGGACTTCCTCTTTCATAAGTAATGGGGTTTTTGGATGGAGATTCTTCCCATTTGACAATAGGGGAATCTTCAATTATGATAGGCCCTTTTGAGGATGGTTGTGGCTTCCCTATTTTAATTCTTGTGCTTTTTTGAGCCCTGAAATACATTGATGGTTTCCTTTTCCTCTTTGGTTTGGGTTTAACTGGGGTGCTGAGGGTAGAAAGAACAACTGCTGCCTCCCTTTCTAGTGTCTCAGGAGACACTTCTGTCTTCCTTGCTTCTTTTTCCTCTTCTTTTGTCTTCTCCGCCTCTGCTAGCTTTGTTTCCTCTAGCTCTGTTTTGGTTTCCTTCTCATCTTGTTTAGTTTCTGCCTTCTCTACTTTAGTATTTTTGTTCTCTAGTTTAGTCTTTTTCTTTTCTGTTTTAGTCTTTTTCACTTCTGTCCTAGGTTCCTTCTTCTTTGCTTTGGTCTTTTCCTCCTCTGTTTTAGTCCCTTCCTTCCTTATTTTAGGTTCTTCCTTCTCTGTTTTGGTTTCCTTCTCATCTTCCCCTTTTTGTTCTTCCCCCTCACTTTCAAAAGGACTGAGGTCATATGTGAGGGCTTTTATATCATCTTCTCCTGTCATATTTTTGAAGGCCTCCCAGGCTATGGGGATTGTGAAGGTATGGAGAGCTTCTTCCACCAACAGTTTAATTAGTCCATGGTGAGCCAATTGATCTGGACCTCCTGCCTTCAATTTAATGTTGGAGTCTATAAGGGACTGTAGGAGAAAATAGGGAATGCTAAGTTTGTGGGGTGTGGGAATATCCATGCCATATCTCATCTCATGCAGAAGTCTGAAATGGTAACCATAAACTATGTTATACCTCCCTTCACAGGAAATGTACTTGATAATTTGGTAACTAACCTCATCCCAAGGGTAAGGTATGCTTGTTCTTTTGATGCCATTTTTCTCCTCTACAGGATGCTCATTTGGTTGGAAGAAGGTTTTCTTAGCAACTTGACCCAATGGCTTTTCATCTTTGCTCCAGGGTAGTCCAAGTGGAAGACTGGTAACCCTATTGATAAATTCTAGGGTGATTTCCATGGTGAGACCTTTGAAAGTAACAATGACCTGGGTCTCTGAGTGGGGTACCAAGGAAAGGTTAAACTCCTGAGTCACTTCTTCATCATACCCTCTAAATTTTTCAAAAAATGGAATCTAATTGCTCTGGTAAAAATGGCTACTGCCTCGGGATGTTCATGGAGCCTGAATAAATTTATGGGTTCCTTCCTCATGAATCCCCTTGTCATTATGTTTATAAACTTTTGGAACACCCCAGGTGGAGAAGGAGACAACAATTTTTGCAGAAATAGGAAACAAAGAAAAAATTGTGTTTTTTTTTTAAGAAACAGACATAATTTTTTTAATGCGATTCCACTTCTTTCTAGGCTTAATTCCTCCTTAAAATTTCATCACTCCTTGCAAAAATGAATATCCAAGGTGGGATTGTACAGAGCCTACCTCTTCAAGTCCGAATTTGAGCGAAAACCCCGTGTTTTCTCTTGTAAAACTGCTTACTGCCCCTCCTGTAGATATGGTTGTAGGTTCTCCCGTAGAACCTGTTACTACTCCTGTAGAACCCCGATAGGAGGAGGAGGACTGAAAATGATAGAGAACTATAGTTTCGAGGCTGTGGAAGTGGTATGGAGCTTGTTGAAACCACGGGGATGATAATAAAATGAAAACAAAGGTGGTGAATAAGTTCAAGGAGGAGTACTTATGTTTACTCGAGATATTTCTAATGATGATGTGAGGTGGCAAAAAGGGTACGTTGCCATTATTTGGACCGTTGGTCCCCACTTCTATGTCATCATGAATTCTCATGACTTCTTCCCGCAATCACTTCCCATCATTTGCATCGGAGTTTATACACCCGCCACTATCTGTCTTTTTGGATTTTCTGTGAGTTGACTAGGCACATGTGTGTGGGATCTCCGGATGAGCGCAGTCGAACTGGATGAGGGTGGCCAATTAAATGGCCAACTTTCTGGCTTAAAACTAACCATATCATTCGTTCATGTAAATTTTGAATTATACAGATGCAATAGAGGAGAGGATTAGACACGTACCTACAAGTCGAATGTTTGTGTTGTGGTGTTGTGTCGTTTTGTTGATGTTGCATGCTCGGATTGCAGTGCTGCATGCCTATATCCCTTCTGCTATATGATATTTACTTCTTGATATGTGGCTTGTTTGTTTTGTACCAGTGCCCTTTAGCTGAATCTTGCTTCGTACATCCTCTGCATTCCTGTGGCTGCACCTATTTTGTTGCTAGAGCTTGATTTTAAGGGGATCAGCTACTATAGGAAATCCTATAGGAGCTCCTGTACCTGCTTCTCCCTCTAAAATTTTTAGCTGACTCTTGTGCTGGGAGCTATGAGGATGCTACTAAAGATCCTAATGGCAATGGAGAAGGATTTGGTAAGCTGCAGGTGAGTTATGGCGGTGCTGTTCTTTTTTATTTCATTCTTTTTTTTAAACTAGTTTCTGTGTTTTTGCTGCAAGAAGGAAATGAGGTGGTGCAGGTGTGGGATGGATAGTTAGGATGGTGGATAGCTATAGGATGGACTACATGCTCTCTATGAAAATCCCTAGCTCCTCATACTGTTTTTAAAAGCTATCTCGGACTCTCTGTGATTTCTACAAGAGGGGCAGTAAGCAGTTTTATAGGAGAAAACACGAGGTTTTCGCTCAAATTCAGACTTGAAGAGGTAGGCTCTGTACAAACCCACCTTGGATATTCATATGTGCAAGGAGAAAGGCAATTTTAAGGACAAATTAAGCCTAGAAATAAGAGGAATTGCATTAAAAAAATTATGCCTGTTTCTTAAAAAAACACAGTTTTTTCTCTGTTTCCTGTTTCTGCAAAAATTGTTGTCTCCTTCTCCACCTAGGGTGTTCCAAAAGATTATAAACATAATCACAGGGGGATTCATGAGGAAGGAACCCATAAATTCAGTCAGGCTCCACGAACATCCCGAGGCAGTGGCCATTTTTACCAGAACCAATTGGATGCCATTTTTCAAAAAACTTAGATGGTATGATGAAGAAGTGACTCAGGAGTTTGCCCTTTCCTTGGTATCCCACTCAAAGACCCATGCCACTATTACTTTCAGAGGTCTCACCATGGAAATCACCCTAGAATTTATTAGTAGGGTTACCAGTCTTTAGAAAAAAAATACAGAGAGGTGGAAAAAAGGTCAGAAATGATGGAGAAGAGGATAGAGGATGAGTAATAGGCTTTGTGGCATTTCCTCTTGCTTCCTGTGGTCTACCTGTAATCTGCAATGCATTTGAAAAGTCAATTTCCTCTTCCTTTTTTCTTTGTTTTTTTTTTTGAATAGACAACTAGGGCGCCTCCAGGAGGTTTTCACCCTACTTGCATACTCTGGGCGCCTCCAAAGGAGGTTTTCACCCAGGGATCTTATTCTCTCTCTTTTTTTTGTTTTGTTTTTGTCATCACTAGGCCGCCTCAAAAGAGGTTTTCAACCCAATGATGGGACTCAAGCACCTCATAAAGGTTTTCACTTGGGTCCTTATTATTTTATTTTTTCTCAGTGAGTCGGTGGAGTGGAGGCTGAGACCTACTCCACTACCAACACTATCTTATTCAGATCTTCAATGAAATCTCGCTTGGAGAGGGGCTTCTTGTAAATTTTCAACCTATGTCATTGACAAGCATGGGGATGGCTTCCTCATCAATGGTTTTGATCAGAACTGAACCATTGTCATTGCATTTTTCTACAGTGTAGGGTCGCAACCATCTTGTCCTTAGCTTGCCTTTGAAATCTTTATACCTTGAGTCATAGATCAGTGCTCAATCTCCTTCTTGGAATTGCTTCTCCTTGATATTTTTGTTGTGCCATATCTTCCTTTGAAGTGTCGAGAAGGGCTTGCAATCTTTGTTCATCAATCCATTGAGCTAGAGTAACCTTTCCCTTTGTGCATGGCTGAGGTCTAGGTCCAGCTGAGTTGCTATCCTTAGTGTATTGTATTCAAACTCTATTGACAGCAAAGCTTTCTTCCCATAGACCAGTTCATAGGGTGTGAACCCAGTGGTGGTCGTCCATGTGGTGTTGTAGGTGCAGGTGGCCTCAACCAATCGATCTGCCCAATCTTTTCTACTGCTGCTCACTACCTTGGTCAAAATTCCTTCCAAAGCTCTATTAGTGACTTACACCTATCCATTGGCTTATGTATGGTAAGGGGTGGAAGTCCTATGCTTGTTTTTATGATGTGTGAGCAGGTCTTCAATCAAATTGGAAGTGAACTGACTGCCTTGATCTGTAACCAGTTCTCTTGGATACCCAAACTTATAGAAGATGTTCTCTCTTAAAAACTCAGCTACTTTTTCTTCTCTTGCTTCCTTGATTGCCTTTGTCTCTCCCCATTTTGTCAGATAATCGATGCACACAATGATGTATTGTTTCTGTTTTGAACGAGGGTTGATAGGACCCACAAAGTCCATGCCCCACTTCTCAAATGGCTCAAAATTCACTTGACGTTGCATGGGAATTTCATCCTTTGGAGTAGCTTTCCCCATCCTTTGGCACTGATCGCATTGGCTAATATATCTCTTCACATCTTGATGAAGAGTGGGCCAATAGTAACCTACTTGCAGAATTTTGAAGGTAGTCCTATTTATTGCAAAATGACCTCCATAAGGCCCATCATGATAGGTCAGGAGAATTCAAAAACTTCCTCCTCCCTGACACATCTTCTCAAGATCTGGTCTGGGCCAAGTTTGAAGAGATTGCCCCCATTCCAAGTGAAAGGGATGCTTTTCCTCACGATCTTGCTCTTCTCTTTTGAGGACATGTGTGGTGGGAACTGTGATGAAACCAAGTAATTTTGTATATTAGCAAACCATGGAGAGAGTACTAATATAAAAAATAGGTGTTCATCTGGCATTTGATCATCCACCATTCCTTCATCACCTACAGGCAAATCTATTCTATACAAAAAGTCAACAACAACATTTTCTTTACCAGGCTTATCAATAATGGTTAAATCAAACTACTGCAGTAAAAGCAACCATCTAATAATGCAAGCATTTACATCTGGTTTATTCATTAAATACCTAATTGCAACATGATCAGTGTGTACAAAGGTTTGATAGCATGTGATGTAATGTTTGAACTTATTTAAGGAATGCACTACAGTAGGAGTTCCTTCTCGGTGACCGTGTAGTTTAACTCTGCCATGGACAAATTTTTACTTATAAAGTATATGTCATAAGGTAACTTTTCATCAACTTGCCCTAAGGCTGCTCCTATTACTTTGTTCGAGGCATTTGTGTGAATGTGGAAAGGTAGGGCCCAGTTTGGGCCTCTCAAAATTGGGGCAGTCTCAAGTTTACTTTTCAAGGTATCTAGGGCTTCTTGACAGTTGTCAGTCCATATGAACTCGACATATTTTCCCAAAAGACCAAACAATGGAGAGGCTAACTTACTGAAATCTCTAATGAATCTTCTGTAATATCCTACTAAGCCTAGGAAACTTTGAACATCTCTCAACTTTTGAGGAGGTGGGACCATTTGGATGATGGCAATTTTGTTGGGGTCCACCTGCAATCCTTGTTGAGATATTGCATGATCTAGCACAGTCGCTTCAGTCATCAAGAATTCACATTTTTCTGGACTGAGGGACAGGTTCATTTCAATACACTTGTCCAAAACTTTTCCCAGGTTAGATAAAGCTTCCTGGAAGTTAGAACCATAAGGATTAAATTCATCCATATATATTTCCACTGCATCATGAACTAGTTTAGAGAATATACTCAATACAGCTCTCTGGAAAGTGGCGGGAGCATTGCACAAACCGAAAGGAAGGACTCGATATACAAAGGTACCCCAAAGATAAGTGAAGGTGGTTTTATCTTGGTCTTCCGAGCTAATTTGAATCTGATTGTCCCTGCTAAACCCATCTAGGAAGGAGAAAAACTTTTTCCACGCCAGACCATCTAACACTTTATCTATGCAAGGTAAAGGAAAATGGTCCTTTTTAGTGGCCTTGTTCAGTTCCCAATAATCGACACAAATCCTCCACTTACCATTTTTCTTTGGTACTAGCGCCAAAGGAGAGACCCATTCACTATTAGAGATGGGGTAGATGAATCTTGCATCCAGTAACTTTTGCAATTCTTCCTTGACAATGTCTTTGAGGGCTGGATTCATCCTCCTTTGAGGCTGCCTGACTGGTTTGCAATCTTCCTTAATGTATATGTGATGAGTACAAACTGAAGGGTGCACTCCCTACATCTCCTTATAACTCCAGGCGAAGGCATCTATGTTGGCATTATGACACAGGTTTGGTTCTATGGCACAGGTGTTGTACTTGATGGCAACTCACTCCAATAGCAGATCACAAGTTCAGGCACTCAAAGAATGAAGAGAATAAGATATCTATAGGTTCCTGTTCACAAAGTTGCGGTCCTCGGTTGGTTCCGCAAGTACGTCGTTGAAACAATGTAGACATGTTCGTAGGTTTTTCGAACAAAAGGTGCGAACCTAAAGTGCACGGATTTTCATGCAAACAAAAACATGCGCACGTGGGAATCCTTATGGTTGATCCATGGTATTTAGTCTAACGTTTTTGATCCTATGGTTTTGGTCCGTAGTTTTGCATCTAAAATATTGAACCCAGGTTTTGGGTCCCTAGTATTGGATCTCTATGGTTTTGGTCCATGGTTTGAGTAAGGCCTAGCCTATAAAAAGGAAAGGAGATAATTTGGCTAGATACAGTTGGGTTGAATATCTTAAGAAGAGAAAAATCTGAAATATTTGTGATCAGTTGTGGAGTTGGACCTGAATCAAGGAGAAACCTGAGGATTACAAGTCAGATCTACTGATGGGTCAATATCTCTTTGGTGCATGATCAGATCTGTAAATCAGATAGTCTGGGATATATTTTAAGATTGATAAGTTATCTATACCAGAGGTGCGCAGGCGAGCTGCAAGCACAGGTGCAGAGATCCGCAGGCTCGACATAGCGGAAGTGCAGATACCCACAGGTTTCTATTGGTGAAGTTGTGGACTTTTCTTGAAATATGTTTTAGCTGCTTTTGTCTACTACTGCTGTATTGATATCTGGTTGCTGTGTGGTGAGAGATTATTGTTTCAGTTTGTGTACAAGGAAGTTGGTTGATTGCAGATCTACTTGATGTTTGATTGATATTCATGGATCTAGTCTGAAAAATTATGAAACGTGGTCCCTGGAAGAAAAGAGAAGGTTGTAGCCTTCTGTAGGTTGAAGCATGTGTGCTGGTATAAGACTGCACCGGTACAGAATCATTGTAAAAAGAAGTTTCTATTTGAAAGAAGATAGAGACATATTGCAGTAGGTGGTTTTCACCCACATTGGGTTTCCACCTTATATCTTGTGTTCTTTGGTGTGACTGTCTGCTCTATTTTTCCTGTTTCTGTTTATTGTTATATGGTTCTGACACACAGATTAATGATCAACATCTGAAGAATAAATTAAATTATAAGTCTGAAAGTTTCATTAGTCAGATCTGCAAATGGTTGTATAAATTGAAAAGAATTTGATAATACTGATTCACTCCCCTCTCAGTATTATTTTCAACAATTGGTATCAGAGCAGGTCCTTCAGGAAAAACTTGATCGCTTGAAGGAAGATCTATCATCATGAGCTACTACGAAAAGGAAGCATCTATCAGGCCACCGATTTTTTATGGGAGCAACTTCGTCTATTGGAAGGCAAGAATCATTGCCTATCTTCAATCTCTTAGTACAGAAGTTTGGGATATTGTGGAAATAGGATACACATTTCCATCAACAACTCCTACAGATACAGCTGGTAAGAAGCAGTATGAAACAAATGCAAAAGTTGTCAATACTCTATTAGGAAGTCTATCTCAATCAGAATTCATCAAGGTTATGCAGCTCAAAAGCGCAAAAGAAATATGGGACAAGATCGTTCTGAGCCATGAAGGAGATGAACAGGTAAAACGAGCAAAATTACAAACTCTTAGAGTTCAATATGAAAGTCTCAGAATGCATAATGATGAAAGTGTGGCTAGATACTTCCTACGTATAGATGAGATCGTAAATTGTATGAAAAACTTGGGTGAAGAAATAAAAGAAGTTATTGTGGTTGAAAAGGTTCTAAGATCTTTGTCTCCCAAGTTTGATTCAAAAGTGTCTGCCATAGAAGAAAAGCAGAATCTACAGAACCTTACCATGTCACAGCTTCACGAAATTCTAACTTCTTACAAAATGAGAAAAGGGGGACCATCAGACAGGAGAGAAGCTGCATTCAAGGCTTCAGGAAAAGGAGATTACTATGAGTTGAGACATATGTTAGAAGAAGAGGAAGAATAAAATTTTGTCAAGAACCTTAAACGGGGAATTGGTAGATTCAGAGGTAAGCTGCCTTTCAAATGCTTTGCTTGTGGAAGAGTCGGTCATTATGCTGCAAAATGTCCTCATAAAGATAAACTAGACAAAAGTAAGGAACCTGTTAGATGGAACAAAAAACAAAATAAGAAGAGCTATTACACGCATGAAGACAATGATGGATTGTCAAATAGTGATGAAGATGAACAAGTTAATAATGATAGACTTTTGATGGCTTTTGAAGATGATGATTTCTTGGATGCTATAAATGAAGAAGGTCTGTATGAAGAATTTTCTAAACTTAAAGTTTGTTTAGAAGAAAAGAATATTATTATAGATACTCTAACATTCCAACTTATTGAAAAGGATAAACACAATGAAGAGTTAGAATGTGAAATTGTGGGACTTAGAAAAGAAATTGAGAAAACAAAAGCCCTTAATCTCAGATTTGCTAAAGGATCTAAAACTTTAGATGAGATTATCAAAGTGCAGCGTTCTCCTCTAATCAAGACAGGTCTCGGATATTCCGAAGAAGAATCTCAAGCGCAGAGGCCATCCACCTCCAAAAGTTATCTTGATGCAGCAAGGAAAAATGAACAAGCTGACAATCGACAGCAAAAGCATAATGCAGATCACCAGGTAAATCAGGGACCATTTGCTTCAAGAATGATCAAATATTATCAAGTAAATCGGGGGCAATCTACTTCAAGAATGAACAGAAGCTTCAACCGACCACAGGTAAATCATTCTCAATTTGGCTCAAGAATGGATGGAAACTACAATCATATGGTTGGTAGATTTGATAATCACATGAATTTCTTCAATGGCCAATGTTTCTCTTGTCATAAATTTCATCATAAAGCTGCTCAATGTGTTGCCTACAAGACCATCATGACTAGGGAAGCTCATAAACAAAGGAGTATGACTGGGATCATGAAAAGAACCTACAATAACTTTTCTGCTCTTGAAAATAGAATAGAATGTTCTATTTGTAACAACTTCGGTCATGAAGATTCTGAATGCAGGAGTAGGTTTCGGCAAATAACTCAGAAGGAGCAAGCTTCATTAACTCCCAAAACATGGATAAAGAAAGAACCACAACTAGAAAGATGTGGGATAGCCTTATATGTGGAAGGACAGGATAATCAATGGTACATTGATAGTGGATGCTCGAAACATATGATAGGTGATAAATAAAAACTTCAGTCATATAGTGCCTTAGAAAAACAAAAGAAGGTCTCATTTGGAAATGATACCCCAGCATCCATAAATGGTAAAGGTTATGTTCGTTTGAAAGAGAAGGTCAAAGCTAGAAATGTTATGTATGTTGATGGCTTAAAGCATAATCTATTGAGTGTCAGTGAAATGTGTGATCAAGGAACTGAGGTAATATTTCAATCAAATGGATGTTTTGTTCGTGAGCTTGATACACGGAAAACAATGATCAAAGGAATAATAAATCCAGATAATTTATACATATTCAAAGAAGGACAAAAATAATGCTATTTAAGCAAGAATGATGAACATTGGCTATGGCATAGAACACTAGGGCATCTTAGCTTCTCTCAGATTAGGAAAGCATGTAAATATCAGACAGTTCGTGATCTTCCTCACATCAGAATTCTAGATAATACAATATGCAAATCATGCCAATTTGGTAAGAAAACCAGAACTAATTTCCCTGAGAAGGAAGGATCAGCTAGCAGGCAACTTGAACTTGTTCACACTGATATATGTGGTCCAACTAGGAAAAGGTCACCTCGAGGAGAAGAGTATTTCATATTGTTCATTGACGAATTTTCAAGGATGTGTTGGATAGGACTCATGAAGTATAAAGATGAAGCTTTCGAAAATTTCAAGTCATTCAAAGCTTTGGTTGAAAACAAATCAGATCGCAGAATCAAATGCCTTAGATTTGATCGAGGAGGGGAATTTACCTCAGATGAATTTTTCAATTTTTGTGAAGAACATGGAACAAGAAGGGAAATTTCTGCTGCAAGGAATCCTCAGCAAAATGGAGTAGTGGAAAGGATGAACATAACGGTTCAACAAATGGCTCGTGCTATGCTTGATGAGTCTGGAACTCCCGCAACCTTCTGGGGTGAAGCAACATTTGCCGATGTTACTATTCTCAACAAGATGAACATCCGGGTAAACAGCACTCAGAATCCTCATGAATTTTGGTACGGTAAGACTCCCATGGTGAAATACTTCAAAGTTTTTGGAGGCAAATGCTACATTAAAAGGACTGATGAAAATCTTGGCAAGCTTGAACCTAGATCAGATGAAGGCATTTTACTTGGCTACTCTCCCCATAGCAAAGTTTACAAATGTTACAATAAAATACTTGGTAAAATCGTTGAAAGCATTGATGTAGTGGTTGATGAAGAAGGAAACACTCCTAGGCAAGTAAATCTTAAGATTTCAAAGATGAAGAAGACTATCCGTCAACATCAAATCAGATTCATGACGAAGAAGAAACCCATGAGGCACCAGAAGAATAGATAAGGATAGAAGAAAAGACTCCATCCATATACGTTCAGAAGAATCATCCAGAATCTCAAATTTTGGGGTAGAAAGAGGCAGATGTACAAACAAGAAGAACCATTTTAGAAGCTTCAAGCTATCTAGCATTGCTCTCCTCCACTGAACCACAAAATGTAAGAGAGGCTTGCAAAGATGAATGCTGGGTCAAGGCCATGGAGGAAGAACTCGAGCAGATTGAAAAAAATAACCCTTGGGAGTTGGTTCCTAGACCAAAAGATAAGAATGTCATAGGGACAAAATGGATT
Organism: Pinus taeda; assembly: GCA_000404065.3. Taxonomy (NCBI): domain Eukaryota; kingdom Viridiplantae; phylum Streptophyta; class Pinopsida; order Pinales; family Pinaceae; genus Pinus; species Pinus taeda. Next base: position 54,547 of record APFE030466449.1, on the reverse strand, counting down.
TTCAAAAATAAGCTGAATGAAAATGGGGATGTGGTTAGAAACAAGGCAAGACTTGTATGTAAAGGATATGTGCAACAAGAAGGCATAGACTTTGAAGAAACTTTTTCTCCAGTTGCCAGACTTGAGGCTATAAGAATGTTCCTTGCTCTCTCTAGCTTTCAGAAGTTCAAAGTATTTCTGATGGACATGAAATCTGCCTTTCTGAAGGGAGACTTAAATGAAGAAGTATATATTGAACAACCAGATGGGTTTATTGTTGGAAATGATCCAAAACTTGTATGCAGACTCAAAAAGGCTCTCTATGGCCTTAAACAGGCTCCAAGGGTGTGGTATTATTAGTTGGATAAGTACCTTCATCAACAAGGTTTTATAAAAGGATCAACTGATAGCAATCTATATATAAAAGTTGACAATGATAAATTGCTGATACTTGTTGTGTATGTTGATGATATCATCTTTGGTAGCAATGAAGAAGACATGAGTCAAAATTTTTCCTTGGTGATGTAGAAAGAGTTTGAAATGTCCATGCTTGGTGAGCTCACATATTTTCTTGGTTTACAAGTCCAGCAAAACAAAGACAGCATTTTTCTATCACAAACCAAATATCTCAAGCAGATCTTGAAGAAATATGGGATGGAGGATTCGAAACCAGTATGTACACCTATGGTGACAGGATGCAGCCTCAGTGCAAATGATGAATCGGCAACAGTACATCAACCAACTTATAGATCCATGATTAGTAGTCTGCTCTATCTAACAGGTACCCAACCAGACATTATGCATGCAGTGGGAATAGTTGGAAGGTTTCAGGCGAATCCAAAGGAAGCTCATCTTCAGGCAGTTAAGAGAATTTTCAAGTATCTTCAAGGAACTCAAAACTATGGCTTATGGTATCCTAGAGGTACAGATCTCACACTTCATGCATACACAAATGCAGATTGGGCAGGGAGTGTGGATGACAGGAAAAGCACTAGTGGTGGTGCATTCTTCATGGGTCCTAGATTAGTACCCTAGTTCAACAAGAAACAAAGCTCTATTGCGTTATCTATAGCTCAAGTAGAATATGTAGCTGCGGCATCTTGTTGCACACAACTCCTTTGGATGATGCAAACATTGCAAGATCTTCAAATCACTTGTACTCCACCTATCTCCATTTTTTGTGATAATACAAGTGTAATCAGTATTTCAAAGAATCATGTCATGCATTCAAAGACTAAGCACATACTGATCAAGTATCATTTTCTCCGAGAACAAGTGCTTCAACAAAAGGTTAAATTGGAGTATGTTCCCTCTAAGGAACAAATTGCTGATATTCTCACCAAACTACTGCCCAGGGAAACCTTTGAATACCTCAGACAAAAGATGGGGGTAGTTGATGCATCATCTTGCTGTTGAATCTTGTCTACTTCAAAAGTTGTTGCACGCGTGTTTCATATGGGGTATACACGTACATACGTTGGTTTATGTGGGTACAGTTGACTTGAAGAAAAACAAGGCTAAGAAGAGTCTGATATGGGTCTGTCAGAGACCATCTGGCACAGGTTCAGGGGGAGCACATATTCTTCTAATAATGCATTGTTGGCATTATCATAAGAAGATCTTGGTTCAATTCTTCAGTTGGTTTGATGTCAGGAGGAGCAAGTGCAGAAGGAGATCATGGATATTGATCTATGATTAACAATTGGTATGAAATTTATGATGTATCAAGTCAGATTTCTTTTGTAGAACATCTTCTTATAGATCTTGCCTATTTGTCAGGGGGAGCTTGGACAACATAGCAGAGCACAGATTTCAGCATGTACTCAGGGGGAGCATAACCCTTTTCCCTTGATGTCAAAGGGGGAGGAAAGACCTTGAGTGACCTTGGGTTGCCATCAAGTCCAAAGGGGGAGATTGTTGGCATTATGACACAGGTTTGGCACAGGTTTGGCTCAATGACATAAGTGTTGTCCTTGATGGCAACTCACTCAAGTAGCAGATCACAAGTTCAGGCTCTCAAAATAGTAGAAAATGAGATATTCGCAGGTTCCTGATTCACAAAGCTGCGGTCATCGGCGGGTTCCGCAGGTGTGCTGATCAAAAGGTGCGGACATGTTCACAGGTGTAATGAACAAAAAGTGCGGACATAAAATACATGCACTTTCATGTAGAGAGAAACGTGCGCACATGGGTTGGTCCATGGTATTTAGTCCGACATTTTTTGATCCTATGGTTTTGGTCCATGGTTTTTGCATCTAAAGTATTGAACCCAGGTTTTGGGTCCCTATTATTGGATCTCTATGGTTTTGGACCATGGTTTGAGAAAGGCCTAGTCTATAAAAAGGAAAGGAGATCATTTGGTTGCATAGAGATGTGTTGAATATCTTAAGAATAGCAAGATCTGAAATTCTGGTGATCGGTTGGTGAGTTATAGCTGGACCTAAATCAAGGAGAAACCTGAGCATTACAAGATGAATCTACTGATGGGTCGAAATCTCTTTGGCGCATGATCAGATCTGTAAATCTGATAGTCTGGGGTATAATTGAAGTTTGATAAATTATCTATACCCATAGGTCCACAAGCTAGACACAGCGCAGGTGCGGAGGTCCGCAGGGTCGACACAGCGCAGGTGCGGCGGTCCGTAGGCTAGATATGGTGCAGGTGCGGAGGTTCGCAGGTTCGAGAATAGCGCAGGTGCGGAGACCCGAAGGCTTGACACAGCGGAGGTGCGGATATCCACAGGTTTCTATTGGTGAAGTTGCAAACTTTTCTTAAAATATGTTTTAGCTGCTTTTGTCTATTACTGCAGTGTTCAAGGTTCTGAATTGGTGTCTGGTTGTTGTGTGCTGAGAAATTATTGATTCAGTATTTGTACAAGGAAGTTGGTTGATTACAGATCTATTTGATGTTTGATTGATATTCATGGATCCAGTTTGAAAATTTATGAAACGTGGTCCCTGGAAGAAAAGAGAAGGTTGAAGCCTTCAGTAGGTAAACACTTATGTACTAGTACCTCTGCTAGTACAAGAGCTAAGGGGGTTGTAGCTCCCTTCCAGGAGAGTTTGGAGAACGAGAGAAGGTTGTAGCCTTCTGCAGGTTGAAGCTTGCGTGCTGGTATAAGACTGCACTAGTACAAAATCATTGTGAAAAGAAGTTTCTAATTGAAAGAAGATAGAGACATATTACAGCAGGTGGTTTTCACCCACATTGGTTTTCCACCTTATATCTTGTGTTCTTTTGTGTGACTGTCTGCTCTATTTTTCTTGTTCCTGTTTATTGTTATATAGTTCTGACACACAGATTAATGATTAACATCTGAAGAATAAATTAAATTATAAGTCTGAAAGGTATACGCAAGTTTCATTAGGTAGATCTACAAATAGTTGTATAAATTGAAAAAGAATTTGATAATACTAATTCACCCCCCCTCTCAGTATTATTTTCAACACTCCAAGCCTCCTTCTTACACTTTTCTCGTTGAAACTTCAACGATCTAGATTAAGTCTCTAATCAACGACTAAGATTAAAACTTGACTTGATCCACTTTATAGAACATTATCACCCATATTTTGATTAATACCCATTTATACTTTTATTTTCCTAAGTTTAGACTTAGGAACCTCACTAAAAATATTAATTATTTTAATAAAATATAATCCAGATGGAATTTCACCAAATGATTTATGGCTTCTTTAGAACTCTTGTGCCTTAGCCTCTTGACCAATTTTCATGGCTAGATCACATCCTATGCTAACAAAAACTAGCACTCCCTCTTAATGAGGAATGTGCTCTAGCAACAATGTCCAACTGCATGTTGCTTTGTTTCTGAAGCATCTCCTTTTCACATTGTTGCTGCCACCAACACTTTGTTGTTGCGGCTATTGTACTGCTTCCCATGACACTGCCACTACTACTGTTGCATCTATACTAGAACTCCATCTACATCTACTGCTAACACTGCCATTGTTATCTCTACGCTGCGTCATTTTCCAATAGCTGTTGCTGAACAACGGAAAAGCATCCAAAATTTCTGAACTAACTGTGTTCAACATAATACCATGAATGTTGGAATCTGACTGCTACTAGTCTTTGACCCTTTGAATCTTTTGCATTTTTGTTGATTTCTGCATTGTGCCATCTTCACTACTGCCAACCTTGCTTTGCGCTGATCAGTTTATGGTCTCAGGCTACTGCATTTATCTCTCCAACCAACTCACTGCATCATCTGACACTAAGTCCATCTCACTACTGCTGAATCTCAGGCTCCCATAGCAAGGAATTGATCTAAGAGGTGGACTCCTCAAGGATCCTGCCCATATGTAGGCCTCCCGACTATAGTTCTATATTGCACCATTTCCCTCCTAAAGACGCGTGGGCACTCATGGAAAACTCATATTCATCATTTTTTTTTGGAGAGGGCTTAGGATAATGTTTCTCATCCTTATCCTTTTACTTCAAAGGACACTAGGATGCAAGGTGGCCCATCTCGCCACATATAAAACATTTCACCTTTGAAATGTCCTTCTTTTGTTTCCTCTTCTATTGTCACTTTGATGCTAGAGCTATGTTCTGCTCCTCCTCCTTGGTCTTCGTGCCACTCCCACTGCTTCCATTGAGGTTGACCTTAACCAGATCCCTCCTTAATTCCTCATGTTGATGTGGTGCCCAAATATCCTCCCATGAAGGTAGTCTTTGCCTGCTCAATATACTTTGGATGAAGACTTGTCATTCACCCAAGACTCCATTTAGGGTCGTCCTTACCATCACAGTAGACTGAGGAGTAGACACTACTGTAGCAAGTTGGTCTCTAGTGTCCTGAAGACATTGAAGATAGGATTTAACCCCTTCTTGCTTCTGAATCAATGCCCATTGAAATTTTGTTCTAGGTACATCTTTCATTGTTTGGAACAACCTTCATACAGTGAAGACAAAGCTTCCCACATCTCTCACACTGTATCTTTTCCCTACAAGTGTGAGAGCACATGATCTCAAACTTCATCGAGTATGAAACTCTTCGCCTTCCCCTTCTCAACCTTTCACTTCTTCTTCTAATCATTTTCTATGGGAACAACCACAACACTCTTGACGTAAGCTTTGAGATCGTACTCCTCCAAAATAGTTAATATTCTAGGCTTCCATATGACATAGTTGGAAGCTCCTTCCCACATGTCCTGATCTCTGAGCCCATGTGATGCCATCTCACCAAACTCTCGAATTGGCTCCTCTAGTCACTGCTCAATATTGGTCAGCTACCCGGCAAGTAAGAAATTCAAACTTTTTGGTGAAAAAAAGGTTCTCTGAGGAGAAAATTTCCCTTCTGCATCACTCCCTAGGCTTCGTAATCTCACAAACTACAAATCGTACCTCTCTTTCAACTCTCTCAGATAGATATTTCCTCGGAATCTCTACTTCCCAGCAAGGACTGCACAATCCCTTCAAGGGGATTCAAATTATTTCCAAGTGCAACTTTTGGCCTCTCTGCTCAGCACTGGATATGCTCTTCCTATTTCAAAATGAATGCTCTGATACCATGTGAAAATTCTTATCTTCAAGGAACCCCTACTGCAGAAAAATTGAATTTACTTCTCCTACTTGATTTTAATATACATTATCAAGTTATTTTCTAAATAATTCTGAAGTAAATTACTTTTGCAACCTACACCAATTTAATTTAATTACATGAAACAAGAAACCGAGAAAAGAACAAGATACATAGGACACAATTATTTTTGGACAAAATAGTCCTTGGAAAAACCCAATGTAGGAAAACCAGTGTAGCAGCTCTGAGGTTTTTATATTATTAAGCAGTAATTCTGAATACAATGTTGGATTGCCTCTCGGAAATCCAGTGACAGAGAAAATATAATGGCAGAAAACTGAGTGAGTTTTCACTTCACCCTGCAGATTCCAGCTAATCTAGCAGCAAAATTGGTTAACCCCGGCTATCTCTACGTTGGCCCTATGTTGGCCCTGCATCAACCTTACAGGCTCTGCATTAGCTTCTACTATGTCTCTTCTACCTTCCGTGTCAACCTTCCCAGTTGTTTCGGTAGTTTCCTGACAATTCTGACTTTCTACATGAGAGCAACTTCTTCTGTGCTGGCCCTTCTGGCTCTGTGTCCAGCCTACGTGGGCCCAGATTGGCCCAACGTCAGTCCTTCTAGCTGTTGTGTTGCCTCCACTGGTGCCTCTCTGCCTCTCTATCCAATATTCCCAAACTATCCTTGCCCCTCTGCTACAGAATGATCGCTCAGTTTGAATTCTCAGCTTCCTAGCCCCAGAAATTGAACTCTAGATAAATTCGTTCTCTTCATGTGTCTTTCTAAATGAACCCCAAGCCTCCTTCTTATAATTTTCTTGTTGAGACTTCAATGATTGATATTAGGTCTCTAATCAATGGATAAGATTACAACTTGACTTGGTCCTCTTTCTAGAACATTCTCACCTGTATTTTGATTAATACTCATTAATACTTTAACATTCCTAAATTTAGACTTAGGAACCTCGTTAAAAATATTAATTATTTTAATAAAATACAATATGGGTGGAATCTCACCAAACGATTTCTGGGTTCTTTAGAACACATGTGCCTTAGCCTCTTCACAAATGTTCATGGCTAGAGAACATCCAATGCTATGCAAAAGTGACATATAAATTAAAGTGTTGAACTTTCATAGCCACAACTCCTCCTGAGCTTGTATTGTATGTTCACGTTTCACTGTTACTACATTAAATGCAATGTTAGTAATATAAGTAACATGAATATCAAAATAACATAGGAATCATCATCAATTTATACACATGTATAGCTCCCCTTGATATCATACACCAATAATTCTGAGGACATGATAATCATCACCTACTCTTTATGAGGTCATGCACCTCACATCCTTATGAGAAGTATTCTTTTAAGAACAATGTACTACAGTAGAGATCGTTTTCTTTTACTCTAAGTCTGAATCCTCCTCATTTCTACGAGAATTCATTTCTTTAAACACATATAGTTTGTCTGAATTTCTATATCTTCTTGCTATGAACTTTCCAGTTTCTTCATCTATAACCTTGCATTTGGTTGATGTAAACACAATTAGATTTCCTTTATCCACCATTTGACCTACATTTAGAATATTCTACTTTAGCCCTTGAACTAATAAAGTATCAATTGCTCTTATATGTTTATTAATTTTGGATCTACCTTTACCCAGAACTTTTGCTACAACACTATTTCCAATAATAATCTTACCATATTGATTTTTCATGGGAGACTCCATCTTACTCTTATCTCGATTCATGTGATGAGAGCATCCTTTGTCTATGTAACATTCATCTTCATCTTCAAACGAATAGAGGGAAAGAACACACCTCATATGTTCTTCTTCCTTCTGCTTATTATGATAAATGTTGGTGGATCCATCTTTCTTGGGTATTTTGACATTATCTGATTACTTTCCATGTTGTCTTTGGCGATTCATTTATTTGTTCCTGCATTCTTTTCTACATGTCCAAATTTGTTACAAGCATAACATCTTATATGACTAGAAAAGGGAGTAGAGGAATCATAATATTTCTGTCTCATATTCCTTTTTCTATTGCAATAAATAGATTTGTGACCAAATATGTTGCAATCAAAACAATATCCCCTAAAGAAGCCTAAGTACCTAGGAGTTGATGATCTTCTAATGAAGCGCCTATTTGCTTGAGATCAAAACAACCTGCTTCTGCAATTGGCTGCAACATGTCCATAATTATGACATATAATACATTCAACCTGGAACAAATGAATTCTTTCGAAATTCATCTTCTTTGGACGTTGATCTGGTTGACTTCTTATCTCTTTGATCGGAATTTCAAATTTTATAATGTTATCTTTCAAGATCCTTGTACAAGCCTGTGAAATAGATTCTCCTTTTACAGTTTCATGAAAACTAAGACTGAATTTAATGGCAGGAGACATTTGAATACTAAGAATATTATCCAAAATCTTATTACTATCTTGAAATCTCAAATGTTTATCACTTTTATGAATGTTAGGACATCTTTCGGTATTAAACACATCAAATCTTTTTGTCGGCATGTTTTGAACCATCCTGTGTGGTTCATTATCATGACAAGACGCAGAGTCAGATCATGGCAGCATATTAAATAGCGATGAGGAGAGCTAATTTTTCTATCGTTATAGTGTAACGGCTAGTTTTACTAAATAATAAAATATCTTAACTATAATTTGACTGAAAAATGAATGTTAAAAATATAAAATTATAAAATTAATCCATATTAAAAAATTGAATTGACTACCTAATTATTTAACTACTTATGACTAATAAAATATATTTAAATACTAACAAAACTATAAAATGTTGGGACTAACTGAATATAAATATTAGGATAATTAAATTCCTAGAAAAATCTAAATAAATGAATAATTTAGCAAATAAATTTTGATTAAAACTTCAGTAAGAAAGTTAAATTATATAATAGGACTAAACTAATACCTTATAAATATTTATAACAAACTTCCTTTACTAATAAAGAATATTTAAATTATAACGTATAACTAAACAATAAAAATGTTAGGACCAACTAAAAATAAAATTTTAGAATAATTAAATAAATAAACAAAATAATAAATAAATATTTATTTATAAAAAATTATATTTATATCTTTGAATAATTACACAAATTTCCTTGTACAAAAAGGTAAGGAGATTAAAATTAAAATCTACTCTAATAAAGTAATTTCAAATTAAGATAAGAGAATTAAAAATAAAAATCTACCGCTTAAGGGAAAAAATAATAATAATAATACTAATTAATAAAAATAATAAATAAAAATATGAAAGGAGATAAAGAAAAGCTAGAAAAATAAATAAAATTAAAACTAGGAGGAAAAGGCAGGAACCCAACACCTACTAATCTTCCAACTATCGTCGCGGTTTAGATTCCCAAGCATATTTTCAATTTATATAGCTTCCTTGAACCTACGATGATGGAAATGATCAATTTTAGCAAGGACTGGGGCGTCCTCAATGCAGATATGATGTTTAGTCTTTTCCGCATGTTCAACCAAAGCCGAAGAATGCGTCCTCCCATGTTTTATGTCTATCACATGCTCATGAATCCTCTTATTTATAGATCGGCCAGTCTCACAAATGTAAGGAGTACCACATGAACAGGGGATGAGATAAACACCTTTCATATTCTTGGGGTCCACATGGTCCTTCACTGACCTTAAAGAGATCTTAATGGTATTTAGGGGCCTAAAGGTCGATGAGACTTTATGTTTCCTCACAATCCTAGCAATCCTATCAATGGTCCCTTGGATAAATGAAAGATGCACCCCTAAAGACCTATCCTTGGGATCTTTCTTAACCTTCGGACCCTTTTAGCTTTTAAGGAAGGCTTTAAGTCACTGATTCTTACTGTAACCATTAACGATAAAAAACATTCATGAGGTGGGTTCTTTCATCATCGAGGTGATTTTCATTAAAAACTCTTAATGCCCTAGTGGCTAGGGTGTTGAGAACACCTAGCTTTTGAGTAGGGAAATGATGGGATTTAATATTAAGATATTTCTATGTGTGAGTTTTCTTCCAAAATACTTTATGACAGAAAGAATCGTCCTCTTCTTTAGAAATAAGGATGTTAAGAAAAAGCAGACACCCTCTCACATTCCATAGTGAACTTAATGGAACTCGATTGGTTGTTAAGATGTTGAAAAAAGAGGTCCACCCTTTCTTGACCATGGGGTCAAATGATGCAAGTGTCATCCACAAATCTCTTGCACAGTTTCGGTTGGAATAGAGCAGAGGACAATGCCTTCAATTCAAAAACTTCCATGAATAGATTGGCCACAATAGGGGAAAGGGGGGAACCCATGGCAACACCACACGTTTGCTCATAGAATTCCCCTTCGAAGCTGAAAAATGTGGAGGTAAGACAAATTTTGACTAAGCTAGTTGTATCAGGATCGGTAAATAGCCTTACAACTTCGATGGCCTCGTTAATGGATATATTAGTGTAGAGCGAGGCCACATTGAAACTAAAAAGATTATCATTAGGAACAATTCTTATATCCCTTAATTCATTGACAAAAGATGCAAAATCTTTGACAAAGGAATTAGTGTGACCAATGAGGGGTTTAAGTTTTAAGGCTAAATATTTAGCAAGAAGATAGGTTGGTCCCCTTATGGTGTTGATAATGGACTTAAGAAGAGCCCCTTTCTTATGGATCTTTAGAAGACTATACATCCTAGGCGTGAGAGGGCTACTCTAGATAATTTTATGGCTCAAAGAGTTCACCAAGCTACATGATTTTATGGCAAGAGCCACATTTTTTAAGATCTTCTTTAAGGGGTTTTTATCAACTTTTTTGTAGCTCCCACTGTTACTTAAGTGATCCAACATTTTTTGCCTGTAATCCTCCTTATCAAGGATAACAACAACTCCCCCTTTGTCATCTTTGAGAACCACAATGTTCTTGTTATTATTCAAAGCCTTGAGAGCATCAAACTCATGCCTAATAATGTTGCTCTTCATAGGATTTTCATTCCTCAAGACAACCACATAGTTTTGCCTAATGATATCCTTAGTGACAACGAAAATTCCTTAATCCCAAATTCAACATTACAGATTATATCTTCCACCAGGAATTTTCTGGGGGTAAGGGAAAAATTTAATCCTTTCCCTGGGAGACTGAAAACATGGGGGTCAAAATAATAGCTAGAAAGATTAATAACCCTATTATTAAAAGTAGAGAGAGAAAGTATATTATTGCTCCTATTATCACTAACTCTATTAGAATTTGTAGGAAATTTATAATCTTTATATTATTATTATTATTATCATCTCCCTTTGTATTGATATTATAAAGAATATAATTACGTTGCAAGGAATTACTATAATCTAAGGGAGAGGATCCAGACGAAAGACTCGAACTCACAAATTGGTCAAGCTAAGGACCTACCAACTAGTTAATCAAGGGATTTAAGGGCTGGTTCGAATGGTCAACCAAAGGAAGGGTTGGTTGGTTAATCACATGATTTATTGGCCAGTTTAAACAATAAGGGATGAAATGGAAGGGTCGGGAAAATTAGTGATAATTGGATCCTGAGTCTTACCTCTAATCCCTCATTCTCCTAAATGTTCACTGCCTTCTTATCCCTCGACTTGACCTCCATGATCTTCATTTTTATGACACTAACCCTAAATTCATTAAAAATTTTTCTTTAAATCATTAAGAATAAACTCTTTTTACAACCATTAATTTAAGTCATTTCAAAAATTAAAAAAAAAAATAATCTAATAACTTTAGTTTAATTGAATCTGATATCAATCATCATATTCAATTCTATAATATAAATCTTTATAAATTATTATCAATAGTGCATAAAATATAATTAAGCTTACAAACATTTAAACTTCATTCACAAAAATATTAAAGGATAAATATTTTTTATTTAATTTGATTTCAAAATATTAAATTCATTTTTGGAATTAATAATAAAAATTAATTTATTGTGCATAACAATAAATTAGTTTTTAATCATTATTAGTCACTAGGTATTAATTATGATTTTATTTTATTTTATTTTTAATCATTCAATTATAACTTAAAATTAAGACAATATATCATATAATAATTCACATATATCATATATAATTCATATGTATATTATATAATTAATATTCATTTCAACCATATAATTAATAAAATTGATTAATTAGTTGATAATCACTAATTAATATTTATAATTCTAATCCTAATTTTAAATCTAAAAAAAGGAAAACTAGATATTAAATTATGAATTAAAAGCCAATAACTAAAATAATTATTAATTTATAATAAATTAAAATAAACAAATTATAACAAAACGAAATTACATCATCTAACATGTTGGCTAATATTCATTCCCATCCCAACGCTAGCCTTATTTAAACCTCATTTAGTTCTGACTTATTTCACTCATGGATCTAATCCTGGTGATGAACCACAGAGGTTGGTTCGAAACATCGATTCCAACAAACACGAATGTGTTGACTCTGGAAGGTAACACTACACAGAGAGCTAATTTTTTGACTAATATAGTGTAACAACTAGTTTGAATAGATAATAGAATATCTTAACTATAATTTGGTTGAAAAAAATGAATGTTAAAAATGTAAAATTATAAAATTAATCCCTATAAAAAAAATGAATTGACTACCTAATTATTTAACTACTTATCATTTTCTTCTAATTTACCTTTTACAATTTTTACCTCAACCTGCATTCTTTGGTATTTCTCTTCTTTTTCTAGATGCTCCTTCTTCATTCCTTCTTCATCCTTTCTTCCTTCTTCCACTTGCTCCTTTAATTTGAGAATATCTTCATTTAGCCCATTCTCTTGTTCTTCAAATGCTTGAAGTAGCTCTTCATTTCACTTGTATGATTTTTAAAGATCTTCCCTTAGAGAGATGATCTCATCTTCAAGACCTTCACAATATTATTTAGATTCTACAATAGAATTTACTGATTTGATATGATCCTTATTATCATATGCCTATTTGTCTTTAATATTAATAGTCTTTTTCAAAGAAAGATCAAGTTTTCTTCTAAGATCAAAAATTTCTTCTAACCTATGTTCTTCTTAATCATTAACTCCATCTAACATAACAAAGGTTGTTTTATCATCATATTCGTCTTTTGACATATTAGAAATAAGATTACATGATAGTTCTTTTGATGAGAAACCTTCCTTTGGTTGTTCTTCATGGATTGCTTGTAGCTTATCCCATATTTCCTTTGAAGTTGCATAATGCATAACCCTATTTAATGTTGAATCAGGTATTCTATTAATGATGTCATTTAATGCCTTACTATTATTTTGCACTTCTTCGAATGATGGAGGAATTTTGGTGAAGCCATTTGATACTAAATACCAAGCATCAAGTTTAATTATATTATACTTCATCTTTTCTTTCCATTGTTGATAATTATCATTGCTTAGCATAGGTACACATTCATTGTCTATTGTTTCTGACTTTCCTTGTTCTTATGCTTCTAGGGCCATCATTTTTTAATATGTTTTCTCTTTAGAATGCTTACTTTCACTTTTACCCATGAGTGAAAGTTAAATTGATTCATTGTCATCTTCACTATCATCATTATTACATAGACAAGGAAATAGACCAAAATTAGAATAAAAAATAATGGCAGAAGTGTCCTCAGACACGTAATTTTATTAATAAGAAAAAAACAATTACATATTTGATTTTGCAAGAGTTTACACCCGAACAACCAAACACTCTTACAATGAGCTATTTATAAGCTCCATGTCCTAACTACCTCTAATTATGGATCATTTATTAAATAACAAGTGTCCATTTACAATAAATGCTATTAAAAACAACTAGCTAACAAATCTCCTAAAATAGAGCTTAAGATACGACATTTTTGGATAGTCATATCTTGTTACAACAATATACTAATCATAAATGTCTCCATTAAATAATTAAACATTCTAGAATAATAATTATTAATTTAATATCTTAATTAATAATTATTTTATTCCAACTTTATAACCTATGATAATATTTTATTTTTGGATCATCTAACATTCCCCCCTATGATCCAAAAATACATTACAACAAATACCAAGTTCATCCCTGAACTTAGTAAATTTTATTCTGCCAAGCGGTTTTGTGAAAATGTCAGAGATCTGAGCTTCAGAAGGACAATAAACTGGCTTGAGGACATATTTGGCAATGAGAGATCTGATATGATGATACTTGGTGTCCACATGCTTTGTCTTTGAATGAAAAACTGGGTTCTTAGCAAGTTTTATGGTTGACTGGCTGTCAATGAATAATGATGTAGCTTCTGCCTGAGCAATGCCCAAGTCCTGCAAAATTCTGCGTAACCAAACAATTTCACATGCTGCTTCTCATGCTGAAATGTACATTGCTTATGTTGAAGAAGTGGCCACTGAAGCTTGTTTCTTACAACTCAAAGATACTGCTGCTGACCCCATGTTCATCAAATAACCTGATGTTGATGCTCGATCATCAATATTTCCAGCAAAGTCGGCATCAGAATATCCGCCAAGTACAAAATTTTTATTCTTTGTGTAAAGAATACCAAAATCTTTTGTTCCTTGGATATATCGAAGAACTCTTTTGGCTGCATTCCAGTGGTTGTCTCATGATTCCTGCATAAAACATGAAATAATATTGACTGCATAAGATAGATCAGGGCGAGTATTTGTCAAATAAATCAAGCTGCCAATCAACTGTCTGTAAGTAGTACTGTCCACCTTTCCCCCCCTTCAAATTTTGAAAGTTTCAAGTTTTGCTCCATGGGGGTGAAACGGGCTTGTAATCCTACATGCCAAATCGTTGAAGAACCTTTGCTGCATACTTACCCTGAGAAATGAAAATATGATGTGGACATTGTAAGACTTCAACTCCAATATAGTAGTGAAGTAATCCCAAATCTATCATCTTAAAACCTGCATGTAACTCCTTTTTCACTTTTGCAATATGATCATCATGGTTGCCAATAATGATCAAATCATCTACATACATAACAAGAATTACCAGATATTTTCCCTGTTGGCACACATACAAAGTATCATCATATTCACTTAGTTGAAAACCAACTTCCTTAAGGTATTCATCCATCTTTGCATACCAAGCTCGGGGAGCTTGTTTTAATCCATATAAAGCCTTGATCAATTTGCAGACTTTATGTTCTTGTCCTTCAATTTCAAAACCTGGCGGGTGTGTCATATACACTTCTTCTTGTAAATCCCCATTGAGAAAAGCACTTTTCACATCCATTTGATGAACTTTCCATCCTTTTTGAGCGGCCAATGCAAGTGTTAATTGAATGGTGTTCCATTTAGTTGTAGGAGCAAAAGTTTCCTCATAATCAATGCCTTCTTGATGCGCAAAACATTTTGCGACAAGTCGTGCTTTATACTTTTCAAGTTCTCCCTTTGGATTATACTTTCTGTAAACCCATTTGCATCCTATGGGTTTAACATTTAATGGACAATCAACAAGTTTCCAAGTATTGTTATGAATTACTGCTTGATATTCTTCAACCATAGCCTATTACCATTCGTTATGTTTTACTACTTCTTTGTATGTGGAAGGTTCAGTAAAATCATTTGCTAACAAGGCAAAATTGCCTCCAATTCTATGTGCCCTTCTAGTGCATGTTTTATTCTGCTCATTAGGCTTTACATCTTTCAAAAGTTGAACTACCCATTTCAGTAGTTGGTGCTCACTTGTTTGCGCTTCTGAAAAATCTCCTTCATTGCAAAGAGGATTAATATAAACTGATGTTCTTCATTCAGGTGAAGACTTTGGAGAATCACTATTAGAAGAACTGCTACTGCTTGGAGATGCGGATGAACTGCTAGAAGACCCAAATGGACTGGATGACTCATCTTCAAAGGAAGGAAAATTAAGTTCATACCAATTTCATGAAGTTGGTCGACTTTGCATTTTTCCATTGCTTTTACTTCCCTTAGTTTCTAACTTGTGAAGAAGATTTTTGATTTCTTCAGCACTCTTACTCTCAGTTTCATCAAAAATGACATCCTTGCTCACAATGAATTTTCCATTGGTCAAAAGACGATACCCTTTCCTCTCATCAGAATAGCCAATCATTGTGCATTTTAAACTTCTTGAGTCAAGCTTAGTTCATTTTTCTTTCGGAACTCAAGCATAACATACTGATCCAAAAACTCTAAGATGTTTAACTCGAGGTTTGAAACCAAACCAAGCTTCATAGGTTGTGATTCCGTCTAAAGAAGCAGTTGGAGATCTGTTTCTTAAGTAGACAGTTGTATCTATTGCTTCTGCCCAAAAATGTTAGACTTAACCTCTTAAAAGTTAACATGGATCTCGCCATTCCTAACAAGGTGCGATTCATTCTTTCAACTACTCCATTTTGCTGTGGAGTGTAAACATTAGTAAGATGTCGTCTTATGCGATTTTCACTGCAATAATTTTTTAATTCATTTGAAGTGAATTCTCCCCCAATTATCTGTCCTGAGAGTACCTATCTTTTCTTTGACTTCATTTTAAACAAATTGGAAAAAAAAGTTAAACTTATCAAATGCTTCTGACTTGTTCTTCAAGAAATAAACCCAAGTCATTCTACTGAAATCATCAATGAATAGTAAGAATGTTATGAAACCAACTCAAGAAAAGATAGAAAAGATAGATCAACGCCTTAGAATTCAACCTCTTTGAGGGGGCAACCCTCCTTTACATTACATAAATGAACAATTCTTGAT
>APFE030466449.1:0-35863 GCA_000404065.3 Pinus taeda | reverse complement strand
CTTAACAAACTTGCGATAATACCCTGTCAACCTGAGAAATCCTCACAGATGCTTTATGGATGTGGGGATTTTCCATTCCTTAATGGCTCTAATTTTGCTAGGGTCTACCTTAACTCCTTCATGAGATACAATATGACCCAGATATTTTTAGGCACTTTTTTTACTTTTTGACTGATCAGATCATGTTGTAGTGGAAGTTTGGTTTGCTAAGATTGATGTAGAGGTCAAAAGGAATCTATAACACTAATCCATTTGTCAAATATAGGCCCCCAATGAAAACGTAGTGTGGGCCACACTATCTTTCCTCGCCAAAACCTTCTAAAAATTGGAAAAATGTCCAAAAAATCAAAAATTTGCCAAAATTGCTCAAAATTTGCTCCATTGACCCTCTGAAAGATAAGTCAAGCTATCAAGTATGCATCAAAAAGCAATTCCAAGTTATCCTTCTTCTTGAGCTTCTTTAGGGTTTTCTTGAGTTTTTCCTTCATGCTCTTAACCCTAATTTAACAAATCATGTTCCAAGTGTAGTAATGCATAGCCATGTGCCTTTTAAATTTGGTGGCCCTATTGGCCCTTTCAAGGAGTTTATCCAAGTGGCAATTAACTTTGTCCAGCAAATACTCCCTACCTTTCTCACAATCTTTTTCAATGGGTTTGTTAATGTCTTGTTACTCCAAAGGTGTAGATGGGTCACTCATTTGGTCTCTTGTCCTCTTCATGCCCTTGGTTCTAGGCCTCTTTAGCTTGACTTGAACTTCAGTGTCCTCCATTTTCTCTAAACTAATGACTTTCTTAACCTTACCTAACTCATCCTCTACACCCATTCTAGGTTTGACATTATCATTTGATTCACTTTGAGTTGCCTATTTTCCTGTTGCAAAAATGCAATCATGTAGTTGGCTTTAGCCAAATCATCTTTCAAATCTCTAATCTCAGCCTCTTTATCCATGACCAGTTGCTTCAATGATTTTCCCTATTTTTCATGAATATTCTCATGGAAATATGTCTCATGGTGATGTGGAGATGCTTCCCTATCAACTGAAGTAGGCTTGGCCCTTTCCTCTCCTCTAGGAGAAAACACAAGCCTCATCCCTCTGATATAGGTATGAGTGATTTCTGCCCCTAGATGTCCTCTTCACTGAAACTTTTCTAGATGAGCCAACCTCCCTTGGTTTGGATGATGCTCATGGAGAACTGTGGATAGTAGGTTGACTAGTAGAAGGTAGAAACATTGTGGACTGCATGAAGGTTTCCCAAGCGATGTTCTTCTGTTCAAGCCGGTGTAGGACAATGGTTTTAATCAAAACATGGTGGGAGAGACTAGCTTGGTGATCACCCTTTCTATTTTTCACTTTCTTTTCCATCTTAACTAAGTTTCTGTAGAGGTAGTGAGGCAGGTTGAGAGGCTTTACACCGTGAAGTGCATCAATAATGTGATATGATACTTATACATTGTTGAAAACTTTCCCTCACATGTAAAATATTTCATGATGAACTTCATTAATGGAGAAAAATTTTCAAGCAATATTCCAAAAGGAAAAAAACTCTTAGGAGCCTCTTTGAACTGAATTTTGATGAAAGCCGTGTAATTTGAAGTGTCCAAATCTAAGTTTTTAAACCACTTTTGCCCACTATTTGGTATCCCTTTGCCATCAACTATTGTCTCTGATGCAATTATGAAGTCCACCCCTGCAATATTGACCTTATCTCCTCTAAGGTTTGTGGCAAACATGCTAGTTAGTTTAGCATGATAACCCACTAGTTGGATTTGCTCACAAAACCCCAGGCAACCAACATTCTGGAAACACTTCTTAGCAAATGGTGAGAAGACCAACTCCTAAGTGTTAAGGGGTTGAAACCTTGACACATGTCCTCCCTTTTTATATGGTTTTTTTTCATATTCCATGTTCAAATGTTGCACAACAAACTAGGTTATGAGAAATGGAAAAAAACAAAGTTTTAATTAGGGAAACTAGGGATTTAGGTTTTGTGATTCGGAGTGAGGGGAAAGAGGAGTTAGGGAG
Source organism: Pinus taeda (assembly GCA_000404065.3). NCBI lineage: Eukaryota > Viridiplantae > Streptophyta > Pinopsida > Pinales > Pinaceae > Pinus > Pinus taeda. The sequence continues at coordinate 33,839 of APFE030466449.1, read as the reverse complement.
GGAATTAAGCAATGGGAAAAAATTTGTAGGTGGGTAGAGGTCTTAGGGACCTTAGAGAAGTGAGAAATAGGGTAGGGAGTGATGGGAAGGGCAGCAAATAATTCTTACACAGTCCATGCTACCCTTTCTGCTAAAAACGTAGCATGGGGTCTAGGATTTACCCTAGAAGCTATGGGGATGAATGAGAAGGGTTAGAAATGATAGGGGATTTGTATATCAGTGTGAGGAAGTGTAGGAAATGTGGGAAAACAAGTTTATTTGTGTGTAAATCAAACCATGAGTTGAATAAGAAAACGTAGTGTGGAAACCCTAGGAGTGATTTCCACACCTAAAAACTCAAAATTTCACTTTGTTGAGGTGGTGTTTACCTTTGACATACCTGTATTGCGCTGAGAAGACATTCACTTGTTGTAGAGAGCACTTTAAGATGTTCCTTTGGCTTTCACTGATGAAAATGCAACATTATGATGAAAACGTAGCAAGCAGGGTAAAAGCGCAGCGTGGCTGCCAAAAACACAGCATGGAGGATGAAAGTCGCCTTGGATGGTGCAGTTCGATGCTAAAATGACTTGGATGGAATCCAATGATAATTTGGAGCTCAATACAACTGAAATGAGTGATAGTAATGTTTTAATGATCCTTTATAAACTCTAAATCACTTTTTGGCATTTTTCATCGAATGACATCATACTTCATCTTAAGACCAAATATGATGTGATTGTAGCAATATCTTTATGAACTGAAAAGTTACCTTTACCTTTATTTCATTAACTTCCTAAGATGCTAACTCCCTCAGTGTGAAGACTTAATACACATAACAATGATGGCTCTTTGTTTTCAATTTGGACATAGTAATGACAACACCAGTGGAAAACCTAGACCAAGACTTATATGTTAACACTTCAACTGATCCGAGACCAACAATGACATGACCATGAAAACTAATGATAACCATGATTACTGAAGGGAGTATCATTGACCTAGACTCAACAACCAATGATCAAAATTTTTTATTTGAAGACCTACTGAAACCATAAACAACTTGACCTAAGACCCTAGCAAAACCTTTGAAAGAGTATATTTGAACATTGGTTACTGACATGACTGACAGGCACTAACAGGCACATTTCTCACCAAAAGCATGAGTAAATTTGTGCACGTTACAGGTACATAAGTAAATTTGTAGCTAACACAGGTACTGCTACTACTTAGTAACAAATATGAAATCATGAACAAGGGAGAAACATACAAATTCATTACACTATTTATGAGAAATAAAAACACATATGAAATGAGATTTATAGTGGGGAAAACATACTGCACATTTCTCTCATAGGAATCAATAGAATAGTTTCATTAATCCTCAAGTCGCAATCCCCAATCCATTACATTCAACATGTATCGCTCAAGTCCCTCAAGAAAAATCATTTAGAACCAAACTATAACCAAAGAATTTGGACCACTCGGGGGTAGAATTATGGAGCATGTATTAAGTGTTTCTCCCCCTTATTGATACAGAGAAGGGAGGATTTCAATCCATATTTACAAAATATCTCAGCCAAGTGCCAGCTGCCCGAATACTAGCTGCCTCGGCTTGCGATAGTTCTGTTGCCGGAAAACGATTCTAAAGGATTTGATTGTTAGGATATTCTGACACATAGGAAGTAGTTAAGTATAACTTGGTCTAGTGTAGAGTTAAGTAAAGTGTGTTTCTTTACTATGTATTTTTGTAACTTACAATTCGATGATCACGATATGTAGTGATCCGACGGTTCATTCTCTCCTTGGTATTACTAACACTTGATTCGTGGTTTAACACCCGATTGGTCCATGATCTCTATTTAAAGAGCATGAAGGGTCATTTGTAGGGTAACCATTCATGAGAGAAGCTTGTGTAAATTTGCATTCTCTTATTAATAAATTGCCTGAAGTGGCCACGTTGGCTCAGGCTGTGGACTGTTTCCCTCTTTGAGGGTTTTAACCACGTCAACAATACTGGTGTATTGATCTGTTACCTATTTGCGAGTGATGTCCTTTGGTTTTATGTCTGAGGAAGTTACCCTGTAAATTCCTACATGGTATCAAATCTATTTGAGGGCTGCATTCGTTGGTGATCCAAATTTGAAGCTGGTAGAACTGCATCCAACTGTCGTTTCCTAGATCTACTGTTTTTGACTGCTTTCGGGCCGAGAGGACTGCTCTATTGTGTTAGAAGTATCTGTTCCAGTGATAAACCCCTTTCGTTTCATGAGAAAAGGTTTCCGGTAGCCCTAGCTACGTCATTTTTAAGATCTGGAGGTATACAGTGTTTATTGCAGTTTTTAGTTATTTTCTCTCTTTTTATTTTGGTTTATTTAGCTCTTTGTTTTTTTTTCATTACTGGATCTATATCTTTCATTTCTGCATATGCTCTTTTCCCCGTGACTCTATGTGATATGGGCAAATCAAAAACAGAAAGGAAGGATTTTTCTCATGCATATGCTCTTTTCCACCACGCCTTAGTGTGATCTCGGAAAATCAGAAACATTGAGGAAAATATTTAGTTTCGGGCTAAAGCTAACTTCAAGCCATAAGGTTTGTTTTTTTTTGTATGTCCATGTTGGGTTTTGTGTTTTTTGTTTTGTAGGAAAAAAATAGCTTTTTCAAGTAAGTACGCACCCCAAGCTTCAGTGACTAAAAAAACAAAAAACACCCCCTCCCTCTTTTCCAAAAATTACTAACCTTTTAATCTAGATCACTTGGTCCAAAGCTACTTTAAGAGAGTAGAGGTCTTGAGTTCAAGTCTTTCTCTTTGTTGAGCTAATTAGATTAAGTTTGGAAAGGGGACGGATTCTTTTTTAAATATGACATTATCATTCATTTTCAAACATTCCCGCACTTCGTTGGAATCTTCAACAACTTTTCTTCAAAAATCCATAACTTCTTCATCCGAAAGTCGTTTTCAGAGCAGTTTTTTTTAATCAGCCTAAGTTTTCAAGATCTTTACATTGGAATGCTTAGTTTCAACATCTATAGCTTCAGTTTCTGTTAAAATGGAAAGTCCATGACAAGTTATTCTTTACAACACCAACTACTTCCAATGGTGGTCCTACATTGTGGATTTACTTAGAAGTAAAGGTCTTTACAGAATAGCCTCAGGCCAAGAAACCAAATCGAAAGATGAAGAAAAGGCAGCCAAATGGGAAAATAGGCAAGATCAAGCATGTGGGTTGATAGGGATGTCTATTTCTCCAAACCTTAGATTCCATATCGCAAAACTTGATACTCCTAACAAAGCAATGAAATAGATCACTAAGGTTTTTGGAATTAAAAATGAACTTAAAGCCCATCAACTCGAAAATGAGTTGCTTACATTGGACCCCAATAATTTTTCTTCCATTGAAGATTTTTTGTCCAAGTTCAAGACCCTTAGACTTCTCTTGGAAGGTGTTCAGGTTAAGAAAGAAGATAGTAACCTTATCTATTCCATTCTTACTAAGTTGGGACCAGCCTACTCTGTGTTTGTTTCCACCTTCCATTCTACAAGAGAAGCCTTCATTTCTCAACGACAAGACTACAAGTCCCCTTCCTTTGATGCCTTTTGTGATTCTTTAATAATAGAACAAGAAAAACTCTTACATCTTGGTCTTCTTAATCTTGGAAACTCTTCTAAGAAAGTCTTAGCCACTCAGCAGCAACTCGAATTTACACTTTGACAATGCCTTTGTCAAAAATGTTAGCATCTTGCTCCTCTGTCAAAATATACTGCAGCAACATGATCCTCCTCGCTACACAGTCTCTGAGATGATGATACTGGATGTCAATGTGCTTGGACCTATCATGAAATACTGGATTCTCATAGAGTTTGATACAACTATGATTATCACAATAGATCACAGTTGGATCCATTCTCTGATCAAACAAATCAACTAGGATTTCCTGCATCCAGATGGCCTCATAAGTTGCTTGACTTGTAGCCATGTATTCTGCCTCTATTGAGCTAAGTGCAACCAACCTCTATTTCCTACTGTACTAAGAAACTATTACTAACCCAAGTTTGAAAATCCCTCATGATGTGCTCTTCTGATTTGATGGACTCCTTGCCCAATCTGCATCAATGAAGCCTTGTAGCTTCACTCCCTCTGTCCATCTGTACCATAATCCATACTAAGATGTACCTCTGAGGTATCTCAATACATTCTTTGTCGCCTTCCAAAATTTTTTGGTAGGTTGAACCATCATTTGACTCAGTTGGTTCACCGCATAACACAAATCTAGTCATGTTTTCATTAAATATATCAGTGAACCCACAAGCCGCCTGTACACAGTAGCCTCTACCACTGCTCTTGAAGTAGCAACCTCCTTCCTCCAGTTACCTGCTAGAGGAGTCTACATGGGCTTGCACTTCTCCATGTGGAATCTCCTGAGTATCTTGTTGGCGTACTTTCCCTGAGACACAAACAACTCACCATCCTTCTGCCACACTTCCATGCCAAGGAAGTAATGCATGAGACCCATGCCTTTCATCTCGAATTCTCTTGAAAGGTCCTCCTTGCAAGAAACGATCAACTGATCATCACCAGTCAATATGATATCATCAACATAAAGTACGATGATCAACAGCTTACATTTCACCACAATGTGGTACAAGTTCACATCCGCTTCACTCTTTGTGAAGCCCAACTTGGTGAAGTAGTTGTCTATCCTGGTGTACCAAGCACAAGGTGCTTGCTTCAGCCCGTAAAACGCTCTCTTGAGTCGCACACATGTGACTCACGATCGAAGGTCTCAAAACCTTCTAGTTGCTCTATGTACACCTCTTCCTCAATCTGGCCATTGAGGAATGTAGTCTTCACATCCATCTGATGGATCTTCCAACCCATCTGTGTTGATAGTTCCAACATAGATCTAATAGTTGAGTACCTTGCAACAGGAGAAAAAGTCTCATCATAGTCAATCCCCTCGACCTATGAAAAGCCATGGGCAACAAATCTTGCCTTATGCTTCTCCACACTACCATCAATAGCTTACTTTACCTTGTAAAGCTAATGGGAACTCACAACTAACTTGTTCTCCAGTCTAAGAACCACGTCCCAAACACTGTTACGAACTATGGAGTCATACTCCTCCACCATAGAATCAACACAAATCGGTTGTTTCATTGCTTCCTCAAGGGAAGATGGCTCAGTCTCAACACATTCCTTAGTAAGGGCCATGTATCTAGTGTACCTCTCAGGTGACCTCCTCTATCTGCGCTGATAAGATGGTGCTCCCACATTCTCTCTCACATCCTCCAACAATCTATCAACTTCTCTGGTTCACTTCCATCCATCTCTGGAAGACTCTGCTTGAGTGGATGTCTCCACTCTTGGAACCTCTACATGCGGCTGCTCCGCAACAGTCTGATGCTCCTCCTCCTTAGGAACCAACAGTTACGCCACAGCCTGTAGTTGTAGCTCCCTCTCAAGGGAAACTCACATGGCCTTCTGCTCATCAAACTTGAGATCTCTGTGAACCACTGTCCTCCGACTGGTAGGCAAGTAAACCCGATAGTTGTGAGGTGTATCAATGTACCCCACAAATATCCCCAACTCTGTTGTCAGCTCAAGCTTCTTCTATGCATCCTTTGTCACATGGAAATATACCGATGAGCTAAAGATCCTAAAGTGACCCGCATCTGGTCTCTTACTGGAGAAGGCTTCCTCTGGTGTCTTCATCCCAGGTATGTGATGCGAGCTTCTATTATGCAAATAGACCATTGTGTTGCATGCCTCAGCCCACAAGTGAAGTGGTAAGCCTTGGTCATGCAGCATTTCCCGTGTTGCCCCTATAATAGTTATGTTCTTCCTCTCGCCCACCCCATTCTGTTGTGGGTTATGAGGTGCCGTCAACTCTCATTTATCTGCACAGAAGTCCTTAAAGTCTTGAGAGACATATTCTCCATTTTTGTCGCTTCTCAATGCCTTGATCTTCTTCCCTGACTATTTCTTGACCAAAGCTTTGAACTCACAAAACTTTGTGAGAGTTTGGTCCTTCTTCTGCATGAAATAAATCCAGCATTTACGAGAATAGTCATCAATGAAAATCACATAATACCTTTTCTTCGTTGTGGATGTCATCAAGAATTGTCCACACAAATTAGTATGAACTCGCTCTAAGATAGCCTCTGCTCGACTGTCTTGATCATGAAAGGAAGACTTGGTGTACTTTCCCAAGGTATAACCTTTGCATGTGTCAACTTGCTCAAGTTTACCTTTGGGAAGTCCTGTAGATATCTGTTGCATTATCTTCAAAGCCCCATGATTCAAATGGCCCAACCTCCTATGCCACAACTCGCCAATGTCTTGGCTTTGCACCAATTCTGCTTTCATACTCAATGTTGCACAATCATCTACCTCTAGTTTATAGAGATTCTTCACCCGAATCCCTATTCTCTTGATCTGACCTGTGGCTATGTGTCTTAGGAACACCTTTCCTTTATTGAAGACAACATCATAGCCTTTGTTGTCCAACACTGTGACCGATACCAAGTTCTTCTTCAACCCAGGCACACACATCACATTTGTCAAGGTGAGAGGAGCTCCATGCTCCCTCTAAAAAGCAATCGTGCCCACTCCTGAAACATAATGCCTTTCGCCGTCACCCATCTCTATGCACATCTTGAGGTCTTTCTCCTCTAAGGAACTGAATAAATTTTTATCACTGGTCATGTGGAATGAGGCTCCACTGTCTAGATACTAGACACAACCCATCATCAATGACACCATGCATGCGATGAGGGTAAAGTCCATTTCAAACTGAGAGGCTAATGCCTCACCTTCTGATCCCTTCTTGGACTTCCTCGATGGGAAATTAGTCGCATAATGTCCTATCTTGTGACAATTAAAGCATTTTACTTTATACATGTCACCGTTCTTCCCTCCATGAGAAGAATTCGATTTGATATGGGAAGCCTTCCCCTTCCCTTACCTTACCTTGCCTTAATTTCTAAGGCCAGATTTTCTTCATCATCATTCTTGGATGAAGAAACATCTCGTGTGCTCCTCCTGATCTCCTTCTGCATAATATACAACCACATTTGTTCCCAATCCGGCAGTTTCTCCCTTCCATTCACAGAGTCCCAGTAGTTATTCCAACTCTTTGGAAGGCCAAGGAGAGTGAGGCTCACCATATCATCATCGACACTAGTTATTCCCACACTGCCAAGCTCATCTCTGTAGGTGGTGAACTTGTTCAGATATGTGGAAATAGTATCACCCTTCTCCATCTTGATTCTTCGAAGCTTATCCTTGAGCGCCAATTTCCTCTAGTCACTACTGTTCTGGGAGAGGTCCTTCAATGTCTTCCACATTAAAAATGGAGTATCCTTCCCATGGAGACTCGAGACAATATGGTCTTGAACTCCCTCAAGGATGATCCATCTCGCCTTCGCCACACACTTCTTCCACTCAGCCAACTCTTGTGCATTATTTGAAGTTGGCTTTGGGATTTCTTGATCAATGAATTCCTTCAAGGCATTGTCTTCTAATACAACATCCATTCTATCTTTCCATGTTATGTAATTCAAGCTACCTTCCAAGGCATACTCGAGTCTCAAGCCATAGAACACCATTGGCCAACCTTGAAGTATGATATGAATTCGATTTGCACCTGCAACCCTAAACTTCAAATTTCAAATTCTCTTCCCAGTATATTGTTCACAACTCTGATACCATGTAAAAAATCTGTGATAGGTTAACCCGATAATGCAATATAAATCAAATTAGAATATTATAACCTACTTCTACTATTAATTTGTGGAAGCTTAAAGATCGATTTGAAAAATATAACCAGAATAACAAGAATCAATGGCACAATACACATGAAAATACTTTGGGGAAAGTCTCAAATAAAAACCCCATGCTATTGTATTATCATACATGGTGGAAATACAAACGAATTATACAAAGCCTTAGCTCTCACAGCTAGCTAGCTCTTAGTACAATCCTCACAGATGCTCACAGGAAATCTTGGCTTCTCTCCAGCCTTCCTCTCTACCCTCCAAGCTCCTATTTCCTTGCGTTGTTCCTCGTGGATGATTAGCCTATTACCAAGTGGAAAAACAAACCTTCAAAACTCCACAATCCTCAAGGATGAATCCTTGATTGCATGCATGAGTTTTCTCCATGAGAAAACACATGCAAATGATAGTACACTGTCCTTGAACATTAATCTCAATTGGGCCTTTCTCAGAATAGACATGCATGAGTTTCTGATGAAGGAATCTTCAGTTAACTGGAGTAGCACTAGTTGAGTGCATTAATGCATCAATTGATTGTTAACTCGCTATTAGTTTCTCAAACAGTTTGGAACTAATTTAATTGGACTTAACTCAGTAAACTGAGTTAACTAATTAAAACTCAAATATAAATCAATCTTATCTCCCTAATTTAAGGGATAACTCTTGCATGACTTCAAAAAGACTTCTAACTTAGACTTCTCCAACTAATTAATTTAAAATAAATTCATTAATTATTTCCAAGTAGCTGTTAAGACTAAATTCGATTTTAATTCACAATCTAATTCAAGGACAAATTAAATTGGAATATTATTGTTGTCATATTTCAATACTATAGAATAAACAGAAATGACAGAAGATAGAAACAAGGGAAAGTGAATGATGATGGAGGAAAATGTCCTGATGTTGTCCCCGTGAAACCCCTTGATCAAGCCACGTCTCTGTGCTAATGTGCCTTTCCTATTGCTTAGTCGGTTCCTATCGCTTTCGCGTTAACTATCTGGCTTCACCACTCTCTGAAGTTGGTAGTGATCAACTATGTTTTCTTGTCACAAAGCAAAATCAGAGCTTGTCCAAACAATCCTTTACATTTACGACTAATTGAAGCTCCACATTGAGGCATTAAGTCTTCCTAAGTCCCCATACTGGTTTACCACTGCACGATACCTTCATTCAATATCTCAGATGCTCACCCATCCACCTTTAAATATTTGTAACATGCTATCGGAACATTAGTGCATCGGGACTTTTATCCTTAAAGGCATTACATAACAGCGAATTTTGATGCTCCTTGGCCCCCTTTGGTATAGCCCCCTTCAACATTTCTTCATCATAGGACCGCAAGTTGTGATATGGGGCTCATCCTTTATATCGGAGCACCTTTCTTGGTGGATCGCAATCGGGGTTTCCAATCGAGACTTTTATGTTGGAGTCACAACATGTTCTCAATCTCTGATTTCGATAGCCCTTTAGTGCTCGACCCTTGGTTTCTCGACCCTTAATGTTATCGCGGTCCATCCCCTTATCAGAGCTCCTCTATATCGGAGGTTTGCAATCTGTGATTCCTTTTTTATGCACAACACATCCGCCAATCATCGATCGTCGATCACCGTCTGTGCTTAGCACCTGGTTCTTTTAGCTCTTTGTGTGACTATGGGCCAATCCCTGAATCAGAGCCCCTTTATCAACAGATCACAATCGGGGTTTTAACTTTGATGTAACAACATGCGTCAACCTACAAACATCTATTTTCAATATTCGATGTGACTTCATCCTCTGCCACGTGTCACCTTGTGAGTGGTGACATGTGTCACCCGGATATGCCCTCTTTAGACCCTTGAAAATTCTAAATATGTGTGCCACTTATCTTCCGTGCTGCCACATCATGTTGACATCAGTGCCACTGTGTCTTTACTAGATCCAATAATATTTTTCCACGTGACCCCTTGGAGGAGAGAGAAAAAGGCATGCATGCCCCTAGTTTCGTGTTGATTTCCTTTGTTAAATGTTTTCATCCCTTTCTGATGCTTCAACACTAACATATTGCAATTCGCGATATCGCAAAATTTTAGAGTTGACACTTTTGAAAACGTCGATCGCCGATATGTGATATGGCTTGGCCACCAACATTCGATTACATGGTACTTTGAAACCCCGAATCACCGATTTGCGACATCAGTGATTTCTGATCATTGATTTCACTTTGCTCTGCTGTTGGACCCCTGTCATTTGCGATCGCCAATATGTGGGATCATTGGAACCCCCTATTGCGATTTGTGATATGTTCTCAGACCTCCAATCTCCGATAATTAGCGATCGTTGATCGCTAATTTTCTCTGCCCTCCCCCATTGCTACTTTCAGAAAACTTCGATTGTGATTTGTGACATGCTCCCAAACCTCCGATCTGCGATCCCTTCCTACTTTCAACGGTGACAAAACCCTCAACTTTTACAGGCCATATCTTTTGATTCTGGGGTCCATTTGAGGAGTTCCATATACCATGGGAAAGCTTATTCCTAGAACTATCTAATGGAGGGGGTATGATTCAGCTTTGAGAACTTCTATAGTTTGGGAGATGGCTTCAAACGTTTTTGCTCTTTTGCACCCTTTTTGCAAATAAAAACACATTTTGTAGTGAGTGACAACACATCATGGCACACATTGGACTCCACTAGGCCTCCTCAACGGACATTCAACCTATCATATATATATAATATATAATATATAATATATAATTTTTCCATCTTTGGAGGCTTATTATTGTATTATGAAGTTATTTGGTGGGCTTGTCACCAATTAGGGTGTTATTTTTCACATTAGAGACACTTTTAGGGATTGTTAAGCTAATTAGACCCATTGAACTATTAGTGTGATCCGGATGGATATTGGTGACCACCCACCTATTCCACCTAGACCCCCGAGTTAGTTTCACATGTTTCCTCATTTATTTCAGCATTTAGTATTTTTAGCAGTTTTTCAGGTCTTGAAGTTCCGGAGCAGTTTCTACCCCCTAAACGGCATTTTTTGATGGGTCAATGGGAAGCCCATAACCAAGACAAGGGACTACGTGAATACTCAGAGACCTTTCCAACAAGGTAACATACACGCCAAACGGAGATAATATGACCAAGTTACGACCCCGAGAAGTTGGCTACCCAACTAACACCAACGGGGCCCACAAACCCTTCGTGTTACATTTCTTGGTGTTAGGGTTTTGGTTGTTTAGGGTTTTGTCATGTTTTCCAATAATAAATAAGCTCTTGAGCCTCATTGTAACATAGTTCAAAGGCATGTAGCTGCTACATCTCTTCTCATAGATAAGCTACCATCGCCCAAGCTATCTTATTTAATTATGTTTGTAAGAATAGTTTAGTATTTTTATATTAATGAAATGAAGTGTTTTTCTGTTGCATCTCTATTTTTATGATTATATCTATAAGTTGTTGTGTTCCTGTTTAATTTCAGATCAATGGTATGAGAGCAGTCTGCTCTTTCTCTATTTTTCTTTGCATGTCCCCAACGACATCAGGGTATAAGGAGTTAGAGCTTGATTTGGTTAAACTATTGCAATATCAGGCTCGCAAAACTCGACGACCTCCCATGGCAGAAGAAAAGAAAGATGAGAGCGTAGCAGATCCCTTCAAAATGGTTCTCGAGGAATCCCTCCAGTGATAAAGGGACGCAATGAAGAATAACCTTGTCGAGATCCTTCGACAGCTACCCACAGGCAATGCATCTTCATCCAACAACCACTCTGGAGCTGCCACTCCTTTTAACGTACAATTTATCTTCAATATTCCCATATTCTAAGGCCTAATAGATGCAGACGTCATATATAAATGGTTAAATCCATTGAAACGACATTTTTCATTTCATGAGTTTTCCAATCGGGAAAAGATTACTTTTGCACTTCTTAAAGCCACCCCACACGTCAAGGATTGGTGGGAAACCTACTGTGAACAAAAAGACGAGAGTGAACCTTCATTGCACCCACTCGGAATTATTTCTGAGACGCCATCAAGGAACAATATTACCCTGTCAGGAGCTATGAAGACAAATACATAAAGTGGACTGCACTACGACAGGGAAGGGACCAAGATGTGCCAGAGTTCAGAAATACTTTCGATACCCTTCGCACAAAGTTAGGTATCAAGGATACTGAGTGGCATGTGGTGCTCAAGTACCACGGTTGTCTACACAAGTACATCTAGGATGAGATGTAGTTCCTAGTTATTTCCTCACTCGGCACAGCGAGTCGATACGCTTTTAAGATTTAGCAAAAATTTAAACAGAAGAAGCGGGACTTTTGATCTGCAAATCTAAAGCAAGGAAAAGGCACCCCCAAACCATAGAACAAAGGACCATGCCAAGGCGGTGCTACCGAGGACAGCCCGCCAAAGCCGCAAGAAAAGAACAACGCCCTGAAGACGAAGAAGGACACAGGAAAATGTTGTGAGTTCCATAAGAGCTCCACTCACAATACAATCGAGTGTTAGGCCAAGCAGTCATTGGTGGTGGAGCTGAAGGCTTCCGAACTAGACACAGGTTCCGACACTGAAATAGAACCCGATAAGGGAATTGACAAAGTGAAGCAGATCATTGATGTGGAGCCCAGTGCCACTATGGCCACCACCAAGATTCAAAATATTGAGCATGAAGATCCAGAGGTTGGGGAATTCCTTTTCCACTCACAAATGTGGGTGAAGGGTTCTCTGCTACAGTTCATTTTTGACAGCAGAAGCTAAAAGAACCTCATTTCAGTAGAGATTGTGAAGCGGTTGGGCCTAAAGACTATAGCGCATCCATAGTCGTACACCATTGAGTGGCTTCACCAAGGATGAGATCTTCGTGTTAGCCAGCAGTGTTTCCTTCCCTACAGCATCAAGCCCTTCAAGGATGAGGTATTGTGTAACATTGCTCCTCTTGAAGTTTGTGATTTATTGTTATGACAACCATACTTGTGGAAGTGACATGTTGTATATGAGTCTAGACCTTGCTTTTTGATTATTACTTTGTCTAATAAGTTGTACAAGATACCGAAGGTAGGCCCCCCTATTGCAATCTCTTTGATCACTACAAAGAAATGAAGTAAGATCATTTCTTAGACCAGGAAATTTATTTTCCTTATGATTCGCCCCCAGAGAAATAAGAAGGTTGTGGCCACGACTTCCAGGCAAGGCTCCTCTGCACAGTAGTAGCAGATGGACAAGGTCGTGGAGTATAGGGATATTTTCGCCTCACCTACAAGGGTACCTCTACACTATCAGGTCAAGCACTCCATCAATCTGACCCTGAGCACGTTGTTGCCCAATGGACCGATCTATCGACGCTCTGGTCTGGAGAACAATGAGGTCAAGAGGAAGATTGAGGAACTATTGCATAAAGGCACATTAGGCCAAGCTCATCACCTTGTGGGAGCCCGATTGTATTGGTAAAAAAGAAGGATGGGACCTAGAGGCTCTGTATTGACTATCGAGCACTGAACAAGATCACTATCTAGAATAGGTACCCAATCCCACGGATTAATGACCTTTTGGACCAGCTCAAGTGGCCCAAATATTTCAACAAGATTAACTTGAAGTTAGGTTATCACCAGGCCCCTATCGAACCCTCTGATGTGTGGAAGATTGCCTTCAAATCCAAGGAGGGCCTTTTTGAATGGTTGGTCATGCCATTCAGATTGACGAACACCCCTGCAACCTTCATGATACTGATGGACAACATCTTGCGACCCTTCACCAATTCATTCGTGGTGGTGTATTTAGATGACTGCTTGATCTTCAGCTAGAGTTGGGAAGAGCACCTCCACCATATTTGATAGGTCCTTCAAACCCTGTGCCAACACAAGCTTTGTGCTAACTTGGAGAAATGCACCTTTGGCCTAACCCAGGTTCAATATCTGGGGTACATCATTGATGAGCAAGGTGTACATGTAGACCCATCCAAGATACAAGTCATTTGGGATTGGCCAGCCCCAACCACTTTAATAGAGCTCCGTAGCTTTTTTTGTCTTGCCAATTTCTACTATAGGTTCATGTTGGGGTTCTCTCATATCACTTGGCCTTTAAGTCAAGTCACCAAGGGTGGAGTGAAAGAAAAAAAAATTGGGCGGAAACCCAACAATAAGCGTTCTCCAAGTTGAAGAATTTCCTATGTTCTGCACCATTACTCACATTACCATACCTACAACAACCATTAGAGATTGAGACAGATGCCTCTGATTATGCTATTGGTGTGGTTCTTACTCAGCATGGGCATCCAGTGGCTTACCATAGTGAGACACTTTCAGACACAGTTGGAAAGTGCCCCACATATGACAAAGAAATGTATTCCATTGTGCAGGGTTGTCGTCAATGGAAGCATTACATTCTAGGGAAGGAAATGGTCATCCACACAGACCACTGACCTCTACAATTCATACAAACACAAGGGAAGTTGCAGAATGATCGCCATAATAAATGGTCCACCTATTTGCAACAATTCCATTTGAACATTAATTATAAGAAGGGAAGCACCAATAATGTTGTTGATTGCCTCAGCCGACCACGGGTCATGGAGTTGATCACTGTGCTCGACTACTGTGGGCACGAGACATCGAGGTGGTCGCATCTTTACAAGAGCAATCTAGAATTCGACAGCATATACCAAACACTCTTGGAAAGGAAGCAAGTTCCAAATTTTCACCTTCAGGATGCATTGTTATGCCACCTAGGACACATCTGTGTTCCTTCAAGTGAGTGTGCCAAGATGATTTGGGAGGCGCAGTACAGTCAGATCGTTGGACATTTCAGAGTAGAGAAAATAGTGGCGGTATTGCAGAAGTATTTTTATTGGTCAACACTTTGTCAGGATGTCGGGAAGTACGTTAGATCCTGCACCACCTGCGCCATTTCCAAACCAACCATCAAGAAGCAAGGAATGTATACTCCTCTACCTACTCCTAGCAGCCTTGGGAATCTGTCTCCATGGATTACATGTTGGGCCTTTCTTCTACTAAGAACAACAATGATTGCATTTTCATGGTCATCGACAAATTCTCTAATATGGTCATCATAGCAGCCTGCAAGAAGAGTATCACAGCAGAGGCCACTGCTAAACTCTTCTTTGAGCGAGTATGGGTACACTTTGGGATCCCACAGTCCATTGTCTTAGATCGAGACAGCAGATTCCTGAGTGCATTTTGGTCAAGTCTCTGGTCGATGCTGGATACAAAACTTACTAAGTCCATGGCTTTTTGTCCCCAAATTGATTGTCAAACAGAGGTTGTCAACAGGATGATCTTACACATTTTGCTCTTGTACAACACAAAGAATCCACGCATGTGGGATGAAAGTCTCCCCTATGTCGAACACAGCTACTACAGAGCTCTCCAAAACTCAATGGGTCATAGCCCCTTTTAGGTAGGAATGGGATTTCATACATTATGCCCCATTGATGTGGCCATACCATTTGCAGCCACTCAGCTAGATTCGACTCACACTCAGTCTGAAGCTGAAAGGGTTAACAACTTCATTGAGCGCATTCAACACATCTGCGAATAGGTCTATTATATATTGGACAAATCCAATGCTAAGTACAAGCAGTTCCATGACCAGCATCAAGTGTCGCACAAGTTCCAGGTGGGTGACAAAGTTTGGCTACATTTGCAGAAGGAGCACCTTGTTGAACCCCACCGAAAGCTTCACCTGCTCCGATATGGGCCATACACCAACACCAAGGTCATCGGTGATAATTCCTTCGAGCTCAGCATCCCACTATTCCTTGGTCTTCACCCAGTGTTCAATGTAGATCACCTTCGCCATACTTTCCACCATTGTTGGACACATCTGACATTGCAGAACAACTCACACCAATAGAACTCAACCTGGACTGCATGGAACAGGCCAAAAATGATCATATCATCGACACACAAATCAAGAACACTCACCAACAGAGGATACATCTATATCGTGTTGTCAAAGCAGGCCAACTCCTTCACCAAGGCAAGTGGTTCACCAGGGACTAGGTTCAACAAAAATTTTCTCGCCTCATGGAGGCTATGCACGCAATGGAGACCTTTGCTTCCTAAGGAGGGAGGAATGATCTAGGTGAATATTGGTGGTCACCCACCTATTTCACCTAGACCCCCTAGTCAACTTCATCTATTTCCTTGTTCATTTCATAATTTACTATTTTTAGCACTTTTTCTGGTCCTGAACTTCCGCAGCATTTTTGACCCCCTAAACAGTGTTTTTTTGGGGTTCGCGGTCATTCCATTACCATAGGCAAGGGCTTGTGGCAAACCTGTATTACTCAAAGAGACCTTTCCAACAAGGTATCGTACACACCAAACAGAGATAATATGATCAAGTTACGACCCCGAGAAGCATTAGGGGATTTTTGAGGTCTGAAATGGGCCTCCTAAGGAAATTATAAAATAATAGTGGAAATAATAAAGTAAGATTAGATTACATCATCAAATTTTAGAGGGGGAAAAAACTATTGTTTCAACTTATCTCCCTATGGGTTTACTCAAATTTCAAGTGGAAACACTCGTTGGATGTAGAATTTGATTCCTCATCCAAGGAGTACCCATGTTTCATACTTTCGATGGACCCTGCTACAAGAAAAATGAGAAATAAATGAAAAACATTATTACAATCACGTTTTTTCATGTATTTCTCATTTTTCATGTAGCACACTCCATCGAAAGTATGCAACATGGGTACTCTTTGGATGAGGAACTAAATTTTTCATCCAACGAGTAATCCCGCTCAAAATTTGAGTAAAACCTTAGGGAGATAAGTTGAAAAAGAAGTTTTATTATTTTATTATTTTTTAATATTTTTACTTTTTTACTCCAAAAATGGTGAATCATCCCCCATGTCTTGAGATGACTGAAATAAAGGCTAACATTAGGCTATATATGAAGTACAAGGGTTTGGTTTGATTTTTAGGAGTTTTTGTGTTGAAACAGGGAAAGGCAAATTTGGGCTTGGGAATTGAGGCACAGTTTTTGCAGAGGTCTGAATGGGGAAAGGAAGGCGATCGCCTCGATGCTTTTAAAGGGAAGGAATGGGTAGATCAGACTAGTGAGGAGCTAAGGAGAGTAAGAAAGTTTCAAGGATTCTCCTTAAACGGGTGAAAACATTGAAAATCAAACAAATTTAAAGGCAGAGCATAACAATCTATGGATTCTACCTTAACACTTCATTTGTTCAATTGCAGAAGATGAGAGAAGGAAAATGATACACATAACAACTTACAATTACTGAGAGAAGCACACCATCAAAACATAAGGCCACATGGATCCCAAACAGTGCTGCAAAACCCTGGTCTTTCCTTAGCTAAAAATGCAGAGAAAATATGTAAAATAGTATGCCAAAGCAATCCCAAGTGTCCAACCCTGAAAATGACTGAGAGATTACATTATATAGACTAGCCCAACTCATTCCCATGCCTCTAGGGGTTGAGCTCATCATTCTAGGAGTTGTTTCAACCAATTCTAAACCAAGCACTAAAATCTAGGCAATCAAAACAACTTGCCTCTATATGTTAGGAAATTGATTCATTCATTAAATCTTCACTTGTTAGTGAATGAATCCTCTAGAACAAGTAAATAAGTGCCAAAATTACATCATGTTTATCCAATTATATCAAGCTAGATCAAAAATTACATCTGGAAGAAAAACTAGTCAAACTGGCCGAATTTCTGAGCTCGAAGGTGAAAAATTGAGCAAAAATCCTCTGTGCGCCGCGCCAAATCCTCTTTGCATCGTGCCACTTTGGAGCTGAATTTGAAGCACTTCCTAAAGTTGAAATTGATCTCCCAATAGCTTGTTGGAAATCCCTACCTATCTACTTTCCAACCCAAGTGGAATATTTCAATTTGGTGTCCATTTGCCCCTCCAAAACTTCAATCTCCCAAGACTGCTTCCTATGTGTCAAAATAGGGGTAGTGAGGTCATTTTTTGAGTGTTTTTTGACCTTTTGGGGACACAAAATTTGCCCAAACTTCTTTTCCATGCACCAAAAGTCATGATTTTTCATGCCAAATATAGAAATATAAACATTTTTCCATTTGGAGCTCCCTAGGAAAAGCGTGCGCCACGTGGTGCGGCGCACACGGAGAAAAAGTTTGTTTTTTAGTGCCAAAATTTGTCAAAATACCAAAAATGCCTCAAATTTCTTGAAATTTGGGCTGGAGCTCCTCCTTTAAGTATCATGTTGGGCCAAAGAGGCTTCGGCCAATATCTCAAGGCGATCATGTTCCTTTTGCCTCTTTTGTTTCTTTGTTGCCTTCCTCAATTTCGCCTTTAGACTCCTTATTCTTGCTTTGGAACTCATGTTTCAGGCCATATAATGATAATTCATGCGCCTTAACATGGTTTTCTCCCTATTAGCCTTCAGCAGCAACTTCTCTAAGTGAATGTTCACTTTCTCTCAAACATACTCTCAGTCCTCGTCCCTTTGCTCAATAGGTTTGCCTTGTGCAGCCATGATGTGCTGGTGTATGAAACTGTGTATTGCTCTTGTGTAATGTAGTTGGATTCTGCCACCAAGGGGAAAAAATGCAACAAGGGACTGTTAGGAAGGGGAAAATAGTAAGGGATTAGGGGATATTAGGATAAATTTTATTAGGGAAAGGTAGGAAGATTTGAGGGGTTTTATGTATAGGGTTAGGAGATTTTTTGTAAGGGCTAGGGTTTTGGGATTTGAGATTTGAATGTAGGAAAGAAAATGTAGGAGAAGGAATTGATGAGCTTAGGGGGGGGTAGGAAATGATGAAACAAGGGAGAAATGGGGAAGGACAAGTGACCTTGGTAGCAAAACAAGGATTTTGGAACCCACAACAATTTTCCTTTGAGGCACTTTAGAGGTAGGGTTTCAAGTTTTTGTTTCAATCATTACCATCCATCAACCACCATACCCTAGCACAAACTTGGATGAAACACACAAATGGAGGCTCTACCTACTTTTGGAATGAATAATTTTCAATTTTGAGGAAGATTTCAATGAATTTTAGGATTTTTAGCCCAGTGCGCCGCACCAGTGTATTTTTTGCACTGTGGAGAGCAGCGCAATGCGCTGCGCAATCTCAGTGCGCCGCACCCTTTTGTAGGAGCCTTTTTGAGGCCTTCTCAGTGTCCAAATTAGGTACAAGATAGCTCGTTGGAAAGTTACTTGAGTCTAATTACCAACCCAACTATAATTTTTCAATTTAGAGTTCATTTTCCCTGTCAAAAATCAAATTGCCCAAGACTGGTCAAAATGTGCCAAATGAGGCTGCCTCAAGGCAGAGTGCTTTTGCAATCAACTTTTGAAGGGCTTCCTCAACTTCAAATTGAGCTCATGATAGCTTATTGGTGTCGAGTTATCATTTTACTCATAAAGCAAGTCATTTGGCCAACCAAGCTAGGAGAAAACTTGATTTTCCCAAGGTCACTTCAGAGGTGCATCAATTCTCCCGAGGCAATTGTATTGTTGACATTTCTATAAAACCATGACACCTGTGTAAAATGTGAAGGAGGTTTTTCTTCCTTAGCCTGTTGTGGACAAAAACCTCTCTCATGTTTCCAAAATTCATCTTTTATTTCTCAGAAATATCATTTGAGTAAAACCTACCCCGATGTGTGGAACAAGGGATTTGTCGAAATGAAGCGAAATGAAGGGGATAAGGGGCTTCTAAATTCTTGAGAAAATTTTTGGAAGTGGGGAGGGATTTTAGGAAGTAGTGGAAAGTGGAGTCTCAGAATTTGAGTGAGGGGAAGGGGTCCAAAAGGGCTAAACACAAGCCCAACCTAGAAAATTGCCAAGTTGTAGCAAGAAAATAGGGTTTGTGCGAAAATGAGGAATTTGGGGGATGTTAGTGATGGGAAGTGTTTAATAAGGTACATTATGGATAGGGGAAGGTGTATGAACATCAGGATACAAGTTTTTCCGATGATTTGACCATCCAAGAGAAATTGCCTTCAAAACCCTAGGAGAGGGAAATGAACCTTGCCTAGGCACAATCGAAGCATAAACAAGGTGTAAAATGACCTAGTGGAACTTGACATGATGATGACAACCCTCTGAATGATGATACACTCAGCTAACTGGTGACATGGACCGACATTTGGGCAACTTTGACAAGAGTGAAAACAAACCCTTGACCTAATGCCTAGTGACCAAATTTTGCTTGAAGACTCACTGAAATGAAAAAATTTGACCTTGACACCTT
Organism: Pinus taeda; assembly: GCA_000404065.3. Classification (NCBI taxonomy): domain Eukaryota; kingdom Viridiplantae; phylum Streptophyta; class Pinopsida; order Pinales; family Pinaceae; genus Pinus; species Pinus taeda. The sequence continues at coordinate 13,880 of APFE030466449.1, read as the reverse complement.
AAAATCGCTTTGTAAGAGCATATTTGATCATTGGAGGAAGGCTGCAAAGACTGACACTAACATTGGCTCCAATGGGGATGGTAGCTCCTTGGAGGTGCCAAGAACGGCAGATCTTTGGGAGAGAAGATAGTGCCTTCGTCCATTGGGCAATGGAATCAAAAACTCAAGCTGAAATGCATGACTGAAAAATGATGACTTGACGACACAAATTGACTCTCACTCAATTAAAAATTGACTCGATACTTAAACTCAACCGACAAACTGGAAAATATGCTCAAAATGGAGCTTATTCATCAAAACCTACCCTAACAATTTCATTCATCACTTGGTCAAGTGAAATGAAACAACCAATGCAACCAAGTAAGCATTCCAACTGTTGTTTTTATTCTCTGCAAGTGCTCACTTATGAACAACAAGAGAGAACTACCGAAAGGAAACTCCCATGAAAACTTGGAAACAGATCCGTTGAATGATATGGATTCTCTATCCACCTCCAAAAACACTGCATAAGTATCTTGAAGTTCATGCACACTAGGACTTAGCTCATCCAATGGATTACTTCCCTTCCCCTCATACCATGAATGCAAACTTTGATCTGAACTTTGTGACAAGACTCCAACTGAAAATGACAAAGAAACTGGCTGCCGGATCAAGTTTGTATCAATACTTTTGTCAAGTTGACTGCTGAGAAACTTGTGAAGCATGAGTTGATTGGATGACTTCAAGAATACTGAGAAAGGATCTTCATAAACATCGCTATTGATTTCCATTAACACATTACTACTCTGGTCCTAGTAATCTTCATAGTTAGATATTAATACTTTCCTCACATCGGTGTTGTCTTTCTTTGGGGACAGCAACAAGATACCAAAAGGATCCTGAATTTCGTGAATAACCAAACTTTGTTGCTGGTTCCAAACAGAACAAAAGTCTCCTTTATCAATCTCCTCATATAATTACAATCCTTGGTATGGGCTATGCAATGAACAATCTGTTAAACAAGACAATGAAGGTGACCTTTGAATCAGATTATTATCAACATTCTCTTCTGTCACATGGTTAACCAATGGGGAAGAACTTTTACAGCAAACATCATCCAACACACGAGCAATAGGATCATCAAAAACTTGAAAAGGCTGTTGCAATGTATCCATGAAAACTGTATGACATCCTACTAGTTGTTCATCTTTTTCTTTAGAGATATTACGAAGATTCTACCTTATAAACTGAAATTCTTCAAAACAAAAGGGTACAGAATCCTCTTGCATCATTAATCATGTATTTCGGCTGCCACACCTTCATATGTACTCTGACCTTCATCCTACAAGCTGCTCATTTGAATATTTACTATGCAATTTACCTTTCAAAACCTGAAATGATTCAAAACAAAATGGTACGGAATCATCTTGTATCATTTGATCATATGTGCCAGCTTCCATGTCTTCATGTGCAACCTGACAATCAATGGCATTCAAGGGCTGCAAATCTGGATATGAGAAGTCTTGAACAAGGTTTTCATTGCTCTCAAGATGGTCCAGATCAAGACTTATCGACGATTGACTTCTGATTGCATGAATGTTGTCTCTGATGAACTGAAACGAAGCAAAACAAAAAGGCAAAGACCCTTCACTTACTTCAAAATTTGCTGCATTTTCCTCGTCACTATCATAGCTGATATGCATTGGTTGATCACTGTACTCAAGCTGCTGAAAGTGAACTTCCTCCTCCCACAAACTAGCTTTTGATTTGTCGGCAAGATTAGATTATGTTTGGAGAACATAATCATCATCATACTGATCAAACTGAGGCAAATAGTCAGTGCATAACACATCATCAAGCATACATGTCATATCAACAAATCTTTCTTCTCCAAGATGATCTATAAAACAATCATTATCAGATCTATGACAACTGGGATAAGAAAGAAAAATTTTTGGATCAACAACTTCTTCTTCTTCAATCAGCGAGCAATGGGCTTGAACACTATACTCATTCCTTGTGGTGATCCTTTGCATTATCTCTTCCACTGAACTTGCCAAAATATCAAGCTTTACCTCTAGAGATGTTGATTCCTCCGGATCTATGTTTTTCGTCTCTTCTTCTTTCAACCTTGCCCTTCGGATCAGCAGGTGAGCCTCTACATTTACTGCATTGTTTTGCATCTCGTGAAGTGTTGCAATATTCCTTTCTCTCAGCTGAAACTCCATTTCCGGATCAAAGGCAGCCGGGTAGTGCAAGAGAGCAGATCTAGGAGGAGGTCTTATATCAACTGGCATCAAATAATAAACTTGGTTATATCTGGCTGAAAATTGTTGTATTGTCTCCCCTGGCAGTCTTTTCAGCTGGTTATACTCTTCTACAATCAAGAAAGGGTTATGTCCAATCACCCACCTGTCGAGGAAAGCTTTGAAAAACTGCTAGAAATCTGAGATGCTCACATTAGGCAGGGCTTTGAACCAACTCTTGACTTTGCCTTGCAAAGAAAGAGCAAAAATCCTAATACTGACATCTTCTTCATCAACTTCAAAAAGGTCAAGGAAAGACTCAAAATTCAGTACATGTCTCTCAACAGTGATGTTGTCGCGTTCACCATCAAATCTTGGTCGATATAGGTCATAATTTTTAGGGAAAGCATGGAATATAGGAGGTAAAATCAGAGGCTTTTATCGATCTGGAATTTTACAAGGTATAGAGGTATGTACAGAAGCTGTAAAATCAATCTTGGTCTCTTGAGGCTCATAAATTTGAAGACGATCATTATAAAATTCAGAAGACAGGTCTTGATCAAACTCAAAGGCATGCAAATCTTTGGTATTTACAATCTTCAAGGGGAAGGAATCAAATGAGGCCGAGGATATCTTCTTAAACATAGTATACTTTGCAAAGCCTTCTTGACATTCTCGGGAAAAGAGAAGAAATAATTGACAACAAAGAACAAAATGTCTTGAATGAAATTCCAACTTGAATACCTGATCTGTCCATATTGTCCTTTCATGTTTCTCCTGGTCAGATTCATACTCCAGTGGAGTCTTTGGATCTAATCCAAAAAATGATTTGGAATCGCCAGGTAAATGATTTCAGCCTTGCTGTGTCTGATCGTTGTCCACCATCAACAATCAGATCTGAACTTGATACATGTTACTGGGGTGATCATTTAGATCAAATTTTCAGTTTATAAACTAGACCAGAGATTGACTGAAGTAGCTTTCTGCTATGCTTCTTAACCTGCAAAGTAACACCGAACAGAGAATATGCGAAGAAAAGATACCCAGAACACAGAATATGCGGAGAAAATATACCCAGAACACAGAATAGCAATGATTTTATTACTCAGAGAGAAATGTTCACAGGCCTCTTCGAGGGGGCAACCCTCCAATAAGCAAGAGCTCGAATACAAAACAAGACACGATAACTCCTCGCAGGGAGTCTCTATCCTTTATATTTGACTCATACATGCAATACCACGGGCCAATACCGTGGGTTTTATTAATACCGTCTATCTAATACTACCGCCCATTTACCCTCTATCTAATACTACCGCCCATTTGCAACTAACTGTGGTCCTGTCATTAATTGCGGGTTAACCACTTACAAATATTAATATGGGCTTTATTGACTCTTGACTATGACGTGATCCCATGACATAAATAAGGGGGTTAGGGTGGGACCCTAACATGCCCTCCCCCTTAAGACTAGTGTTGCGGAGGTAAATCCCCTCTGCAGACAGAGGTGGATCCCACTAGCCCCACAGGGGTCTAGCAACAATCAAACACACTGCATGCAAGTTCCTAGCTATACAATTTAAAAGTCGATCAAGGAGACCAACCTGGGATCCAACGCTGTTTGATGTGGGAGAAGTGTCGCTCCTGTCCTCTAGCTCTGGCCGGTCGCTATCCTTGCGCTTCACACATGGACACCTGCACAAATGAAGAACAACCCACAAACGAGCATAAAATCCGAAATCCTACAGCTATATATCAGTCAAGCAGGATATAATTCAAATATTACCAGTAGAACATATGAATGGAACCATAATAACAGTCGCTTATCATTAATAGAAAATAGAGAAGAATTACAACCACTTAAGGCTTGACACTGCAAATCTCCTCTAGTTGGGTCGGAAGTCAGTCTGACATGTCATGCAAAGTCACTTTCTCTCTCTACAATCCGGCAGCATAACCTCTCTTTCAGCTCTTAGCTCAATACTATTTCTCTCAAAAACTCTAGCACTTCTTCTCCAAAAATTTGCACTCAAGAACTAGCCTGTTCATTATGGGGAGACAGGCCTTTATAGATGGAGGGAGAGGAGATATGCATTGTATATGGACACATTTTGAGTTTTCGGTAATGTCCCATAATAGCCATTGCCTTGGATAGAAAAGCCGACGGTCGACTGCTTTTGTGGGCTTTTTCCTTCAAGGAACTGGGTGAGTCACGGAGGAAAAAACATTCTAGCATGCGCTGGCCAAAAATCATGCCCGAATTGTGTGGCGCGGGCCGTGCTCTGGGACAGAGCGTCTATGGGCGCGCCCTCTTTGTAGGGACTGAGACATTGGCGCGGGTTAATATACTGTGGACCCGCGCTAATGGGAAAAAGGCATTTTCCAAGGTTAATCTTCAGAGGGTGTCTTCAGGGTTATTGAACTTCATACTCAGGAGGCCTCAATGCAAGTGTTTTCAAGTTATGTCACTGGTCACAGGTCCGTAAATGTGTCCTCCAATGTGTGCCAGCGGGGGTGTAACAAGGACGGTGACCAACGGTGACAAATTACTGCGTAACAGATGCCCCCTAAAGCATGAGCCTCGAGAAAGAGAGAGAGGTGAAGTGTTTTACAAGATCATATCAAACTGCCGCTGAGAACCTGCATAGAGAGATACAGTATGATAGTTCAAATACATGATGTATGCGGTATGGGCGCAGCCATCCATTGACAGAGTACATAATAATCAATCAAACAGGGGTCTAGCAACAATCAAACACGCTGCATGCAAGTTCCTAGCTATACAATTTAGAAGTCGATCGAGGAGACCAACCTGGGATCCAACGCTGTTTGCTGTGGGAGAAGTGTCGCTCCTGTCCTCTAGCTCTGGCCAGTCGCTATCCTTGCGCTTCACGCATGGACACCTACACAAATGAAGAAAAACCCACAAACAAGCATAAAATCCGAAATCGTACAGCTAAATATCAGTCAAGCAGGATATAATTCAAATATTACCAGTAGAACATATGAATGGAACCATAATAACAGTCGCTTATCATTAATAGAAAATAGAGAAGAATTACAACCACTTAAGGCTTGACACTGCAAATCTCCTCTAGCTGGGTCGGAAGTCAGTCTGACATGTCATGCAAAGTCACTTTCTCTCTCTACAATCCGGCAACATAACCTCTCTTTCAGCTCTTAGCTTAATACTATTTCTCTCAAAAACTCTAGCACTTCTTCTCCAAAAATTTGCACTCAAGAACTAGCCTATTCATTATGGGGAGACAGGCCTTTATAGATGGGGGGAGAGGAGATATGCATTGTATATGGACACATTTTGAGTTTTTGGTAATGTCCCATAATAGCCATTGCCTTGGATAGAAAAGCCGACGGTCGACTGCTTTTGTAGGCTTTTTCCTTCAGGGAACTGGGTGAGTCACGGAGGAAAAAACATTCTAGCATGCGCTGGCCAAAAATCATGCCCAAATTGTGTGGCACGGGCCGTGCTCTGGGACAGAGCGTCTATGGGTGCACCCTCTTTGTAGGGACTGAGACATTGGCGCGGGTTAATATACTGTGGACCCGCGCTAATGGGAAAAAGGCATTTTCCAAGGTTAATCTTCAGAGGGTGTCTTCAGGGTTATTGAACTTCATACTCAGGAGACCTCAATGCAAGTGTTTTCAAGTTATGTCACTGGTCACAGGTCCGTAAACGTGTCCTCCAATGTGTGACAGTGGGGGTGCGACAAGGACGGTGGCCAACGGTGACAAATTACTGCGTAACAGATGCCCCCTAAAGCATGAGCCTTGAGAAAGAGAGAGAGGTGAAGTGCTTTACAAGATCATATCGAACTGCCGCCGAGAACCTGCATAGAGAGATACAGTATGATAGTTCAAATACATGAAGTATGTGGTATGGACGCAGCCATCCATTAACAGAGTGTATAATAATCAAGATCCGTAGTATGGACGCAGCCATCTAGTTGGGATCGATGAATAGACTTCGGTATGGTCGCAGCCATCCAGTGAAAGAGTCATGTATCAAAATCACGCCTGGATTACAACAGACACAATCCAGGGTCTTGTGCTCCATCTCGACCCGACACCAAGTACAAGTCCAAGCAGTGAACATGTTAAGCTGGAAGGTCGAAACATGCATGACATCGCTGATTACAGTCAATAATGAAAACTGTTAACAGACTCGAGAGGTACCACCAAAAATGACAATGGCCCTCAAGGTACTACAGGTACAGTCTACGGCGTGTGAATGTATGAGCCGATGTCGAACACCCGTAGAGTTATTCGATCGGAGGCCAATGATGAAAACCTCACGTCGAATACGAAGAACCTGCCATTAAGGCATGAAAGCTCCAAGGTACCGAAAGGGAGTCTCTAGGCCACTTTCCTTGATAATGAGTTGAAGTCGACAGGAAGTGGTCTTTGCCGAAGGCGGGCCATAATGTTTCCCACATCATCGACGTGAGACGGGAAGATACAATGTTGTGAAAAGAGATTTGTGAACTATCAAGCGGAGGCGGTTTTCTTTTTGCAGAGGTGAACTTCTCTTGAACATATTGACGGCACGACAGTGAAGTTGGCAGTATTTGACATCACTAGAGCAGAGGTCACGATGACGAGGTAGTGAGCAGATGAGAGGTCAAATAGGATCACCCAAAACCCACGGAGGCAAGTGAAAGGCCAAATCAGATATCCCCACCCTGACGCGAAAGCAGAGGAGTGCCATGTTCAAGAGCGACATACTGCCGACGCGACTTATGATTATGGTTCCAAAATTTTTCTTTTTCCCCCGCCATTTCTGGCGAGTACCCCGATTATTTTTTTAACAAGCTTGATGGGGATAGCATATGCTTGCAGTATAAGTTCGACCTTCGGTCGAATCCAACCTAGTAGGATTTTAACGAGCCCTAGGGAGGAGAAGCTAAGTCTCATCATGATGATGATTCCATGTCGTCAGGGTTTAATGAGTCGACATAGGTAAAAACTCGGAGTCTTTTTTCATGTTTAGAGAGTTGAAAAAGACACGGAAAAGGAAAATCCAGAGGCTCCTTTTTCGTAAAGTTGTGTCTCTTCGGGTCCGAAAAAAGTGTAAAATGATACCCGAAAGAACCTCCCGATCGTTACGACCGAGGAGTACTTTTCATGAGTAGTGACTCTGATCTGAAAAAGTAAAAAAGGGATCAAAATCACATCGTTTCGCAACCATTAACGAGTTTGAAACGATAAAAACCCGATAATCTTTTAGTGTTTAAATAGTCGATAAAAGAACTTAAAACGACCGCCTCTTGGTAACTGTTTAACGAGCCAAGAGGGACGACTCGACAATCTTTTCCGCTTTAAAAGGTCAGGAAAAGAGCTGAAAGCGAACTATGAGGTAACATTTTCTCGTGCTTTTACGAGCTTGAAAAAGTAAAAAAGACGCTCGTTAGAACTACACCAAGCCCTGTTATCATTCGATCAACAGTGGAAAGTCTATTTTTGCACAAAAATACACCTAAAAGACATTCTTAAGGTATTTTTTGGGCTAAAATAGTGCTATAAATAGTAAAAAGTAAAAAACAAATTTACTTTTCACCCTTTACCCTACAAGTTCACTGTTGGAGGAATTTTGGTGTGAAATTCATCTGCTTATTGCGACCAATCCAGGACACCGTTCGAGTCGCCGTCTGTAACAGGTAAGAGGCCTCATCCTCAGCCTTATTTCCATTCTATTTTTATTGATTTTTATCCATATTTTAGGCCTCCACAAGAGGGTTTGAAAAAATTTAGGTATGCGCCATTGGCGCGGGATTCCGGCACGGGATCGCGCCAATGGCGGAAATTTAATACAGAGGCCGCGCCATTAGCGCGACTGTTTTGGAAACAGTCGCGCCATTGGCGCGAACTCAATTTGTATTAAATTGGACCGTTAGAATCTCAAATTTCCCTCTTTGTATACTTCAATATTTATCTAATGATTGAAAATTGTTGTTTGTTTGCAGGATTTTGCCCAAAATGGTGGTCGAATGGAAAGAACGAGAGCACGGGGAAGTTGATGCCCAAGCTCTGGGAAATGATGATTATATGGCGGCATTGAGAGACTGTGGACTCAAAAAGTTTTTTCATACTTCCTACCTCTGCGCACAACCTGAGCTACTACGTTTCATAGTAGATGCTTGGGATGTCGAAGATCAGGTGTTCCGCCTGAAGGACCAGACATTGGAACTGGATGTATCCGATGTCTATTTCATTACGGGCTTATCACGGCGGGGCGCGCGCCCTATTTTGACAGGCAGTCGACCTTCTGCAGAGAAGATCGAGGAGGTGAAGGAAAGGATATGTCCTGGTGCACGCTTTGGTGAGAACAGCAGGAAGGTAGACATCAACACGATCCCTAGCTTGGTTCTGCGGATTATCCTGTTTACCATTACCCGGGCAGCGGGTATGCAGGCACCCCATGAGGCCAGCAAGAATCACTTGCTGTTGGCCACCGAGTGTCTCCATCCTACAGTGTTTGATTGTGCTTCAGCGGTGACAACCAATATCAAACGACAGCTTACCAAGTGTAAGCAGGATGGGAACAAGCAGTTCGGGTACGGGTCGATCATTGTGACCTTCTTCTTGGAGCGACTGCCGATATTTCGGATACCTGGAGGGATAGTAGCAGATCCAGTGCTAAGGGAGCCGAGGTTGCATCGGTGGGCAGAGCTCATGCCCAGAGGAGGAGGGGGCCAACAAATGTCTTGGAAGCCCGAGTTCTTCATCTGGCTCCGGCATCAGATGATAGTCGTTGAGGACTGGCCCTATGCGGGCATTGATTTTACCGGAGATCCCGATCTCCCTTTACCCGATGGAGAGGATTGGGATGAGGATCTGGGTAAGAACTCTATATTTTTGATGTTTTATATATGTGATTTTTTGTTAATACATGTCTATTTTCTAACAGCGTCTATATGTGTATACAGACGTTGGCGCGGAGCGACCAGCTGACGTGCCTCATAATGTGCGCAGAGCGCAACCCGCAGTAGACCCTCAGGTAGAGGGCGAGGATGATCTCGTGCAGAACCTTGAGGCACTAACTCGAGGTATCCCGGACTATGGCAGGTTAGCAGATGTGCCTAGGGCTTATCAGAGGTATACGGTGGGGGTATCTACTCGTGTGCACCGTCTGTTAAGATGTTTGGTGCGGGCAGTGACATGCTACCATGAGCATAACCGTGCCTAGATATCTAGGGTTCATTTTTTGTACATTTTGAGGAGTACGGTGTTCAACGGCTGTATAGACTTTGACATGTATTATTTTTTGTAACGCGCGGGGCGCGAATATTTTGACTCACATATATATATACATATGAATTTTTTGGATGGATCATGTACATGCGATGATGTCTCAATTATGTTACGCAAGTGTGGCAGTTGCATAACATGTGACCCATGTGTTTTTGTATGCTTATATGCTTTTGTTTTGTTCCTAGATGGATCTTTATACATGTGAATGTGTTTTATATGCTATGCGACTTTTGGACACATACGTAATCTAATGTATCTAGCGCATAACAAACGACCCGTTGGAACATGTATACATGCACATATTTTATTTTTATACAAGATTTGATTTTTATACAAGCTTAAAAACATGTGGTATTCATGCAAACTATGCTTGATGGAAGGTGAAAAACGGGCGTGCCCCCAAACATTGTGTACCTAAGTGATGTATCAATCCGAGGTGTATGCCCCCCAAGCTTTAATCCATTGAAAATGGGTTGAAGGTTGAGTAAAGGGTTGTGCGGTGAAAAAACACGGACGCCCGGTTCATTGTTTTAACGAGGTTGACATAATATATATGAACTATCCTCGACTATACATTGTTTCATTATTTTACGAGGTTGAGACATTAAGAAAACTATCCTCGATTCTTGTTTCATTATTTTACGAGCTTGACACAAGATGAAGAACTATGCTCGAGAGGATGCAAATCCCTGCTTGTGCATCAGACGATGCACAAAGTGAAACGAAGTCTGATGCACAAGAAGGGGTTTGCATCCTTCATCTGACTCCAATTCATTTTTTAAGGAGCTTGACATTGAAAAATGAACTATGCTCCGACCAATCATGTTTCATTTTTTTAATGAGGTTCGACACGATCAAACCATCCTCGATTCTGCGCTAAGTTCATTTTTTAAGGAGCTTAACATAGGATGATGAACTATGCTCCGACCGATCATGTTTCATTTTTTAACGAGGTTGCGACACGATCAAAACCATCCTCGATCAATCCGTATTTCATTTTTTAAGGAGCTTGAGATAGGAAAAACTATGCTCCGACCAATCACAATCATAGAGAAGAGGAAGGCGGGGCTTCCTGAAGTGGCGCTCCCGATGGGAGCTCAAAGCCGTGTAGACCGGAATCTAATGCCCCCAAAGCACCGTTGACCATGTGGGTAGTGCTAGGTGGAGATGGGGGAAAGGTACTCACATAGTTGACCTGCGAAGAGGCAGGGGCAACTGACGGAGGAGGACCGGAAGGGGGTGACCATGGTAAGGGGGAGCTAAAGAATGACAACTGGTCAATAGTGACAATCCGCCCGTTATGTGGAAAATAGATTACGCAGAAAAGCGAGGAAACTATGTGGATTATGTGTGATTATGTGGATTATGTGTGATCGGCTTAAGCGACGGGGAACCGATAGCTTGCCAAGTAGTATATGACATAAAGCTAGCTGATGCGCCTTCATCCATGATGGTGCCAGGTAGGGCCGTGTCATAGGCATGCACGGTGATCTGGAAAGGTACATGGGATGGGAGGCGATAGGAGGTCAGTTGACTCCAATCAAAGGAGATAGCTGAGCTGCAGGGTAGGGGAAGCAGATACTGCCCGTATGCTCAAACGGAGCCGGTGGAGGACCCTCTAAATCAAAATGGATAAGAGGATCGTCGTTGGATTCAGAAATTGACGAAACATGAAGAACCTGTTTATGACCGTCATCTGGAACAGGTTGGTCAACTGATGGTAAACTCGAACTGGCACAATCGTCGATCGAAGGTTGATCGGGGATAAGCTGGATAGAACCAGGTGCTGTAAGAGGAGACTGAGCAAGAGAGGTAGGCGAACTGGTCTTGTCATCAGTAGAAGGACAATCTGCGGGGGCAGAGAGACGCTGATATCCAGCGGGGAGTTGGGGTGGAGGATTTGCAAGACTTTCCAATGTGGAGGTGGCTTTGTCCATGAGTGGACAAAGGTGAAGGAAGTAATGACCTTCACAAAGTTTGCAAGGGAGGCTAATCTTTCCTTTGCCTTTCGAATTCCCAACTATAGGGGTATCATCGCCGTGAGGGACAGCGGACGGTGATGGACGAGCTGGATCACAGGCCCATACCCTCAAGACCCTGGGAATGCCAGGACAATCTCGAAGGAGGTGGTTTTCTTTGCACAGTCTGCATGGAAACTTGACCTTGGGTGGAGGGGTAGGAAGGAGTCCGTCTTCTGTCGTCCGTGGTGGGACAAGAGTTGTGTTTGTAGCCTTCTTTGTGTTTGTGACCGTTCCCTTGTTTGACTTTTTCTTCGGGGACTTCTTCTTCTTCTTGTGAGCAACCTGGGTACTTCCACCAAGCGAAGAAGGAATCGTCGAAGTAGGTGTCGAAGGGGTGGGGTCCACTTGTGGTTCAACTGGGTGTTGAGCAGGCGGCGGGACTGACGTAGTATCAGCCAACATAGAAGGGACTACAGAGTTTGAAAAAAGCCAAACTGGTAACCCAACAGTTAACCCTGGGAGAGTTAGCGTTGCCATATAGAGGGCACCAGCATTTCCAGGGGAAGGGAAACGACCAGCATCCCCACTAGGTGGGGGACTTAGGTTGATGAATCCCGGGAAATTTGCCATGTAAAGACGAAGTCCTAGTCAAACTATCGCACTCAAAATCTAAAATGGGTAATGTGATCGCGGCCAGGTAAATTATTAAGACATTTTAATTTGACCTTTTCATATTTAGAGAGTCGAGAAAAGGACGAAAAGTTGACTCTAGTCTCCTTCGAATGTTTTTCGAGCACGAAGTGACAAGCTGCTCGCTTACACCTTTTTTGTTTGACAGTCTGAAAAGGATCAAAAGCTGACTACTCTGGAAATCTAGGTAAGAGGGTGTGCCAAACGAACCGTAAAACTGCTTATACACCTTAGCGATCAGAAGATCACCAAGGACTTTCCGTACTGCAGTCAATCTTCCCGAATGCTGTGTTCAGTGCATTACGGTCCGTAGGGCAGCAGACTCGGCTTCCTATGGATCAAAGGTTGTAATCCTATAGGGGTCTCCCAAAATATACGCGACGGTACGTGGGAGCACAGTCCGTACTGGTACCTATCGTTTCACCGTGGAGGAATCACCCAACCACTCGACGATAAACCACCAGGCTTAACGACGCCGGAACACGTCTCTAGCCTAGACCTCTAAAGTATGAGCGTTAGATTCCAATGCGTTGTTAGGTTCATTGAACAAATTTTATGGTTGATCTTCAATTAAGTTTCGGTTGTTGGCCTTAGCGAATGTAATCTCTCGAAAAATGCTAGATGCAACTACATGAAAGAACTGTATTCGTTTTGTTTGAATGAAATCTAGCTACAGGAGAGTTAAGAGGTTCATGCGAACAAAACGACGTCCAAAAATTCTAATGCAGCTAATCAATAAGAAAGGAAAAAATCTTTTTCTCTTTTTCTTCTATTTTAAAGCGAAAAAACTACCATAACATGCCTAAATGATAAAAAAAAAAACTTTTTCTTTTCCCTTTAAAAAAAAAAATAAAAAAAAAATGATGATGCACTTAAAGCGTTCAAGAGATGTTCATTATCAGATAATTGCTTTTAAGGAATCTAATAGCCAGTTTTTGAAACAAAACACAACAACCCAACAAAGCAAAAGAAAAACAAGATTTTCATGTAACTACGTAAGCTGAGTTATCACGAAATCAAGGAAAAATGAGTGGGCTACAAGCGAGATATTTGCAACATGCAGTGCAAAACTGATATAACCACTAGGAGAATATAAAATTCTGATGATAACAGAACTGGGTATATAAATCGTCAATCCCACGGGAGGTTTGATAACACAAAAAGAACAAAATGTGAAATCGGAAAGCAATGGCAAACAACCGACGGACGAGACACCACTAGCCAGTTATCAATCTAAAAGACTCCCAGAAGGCATACACAGGTTAAAAACCAGATCCAAGCATCAGAGACTGACCAACAGGCTTATAAACAGATCTAACCAGTGTGGCGCGACTGTGAGCCTGCAACTCGCGCTAAGAAGAGTGTAGCGCGAGTTGTCCGAAAGCAGATCGTGCCCAGTAGCGCAACTGTTCAGAGGAAAAACGCGCTGGCCGGAAAATGACAGGCAAAAAGACAGAGGCGCGACTGTGAGCCTGCAACCCGCGCTAAACAGAGTGTAGCGCGAGTTGTCCGAAGGCAGACCGCGCCCAGCAGCACGACTGTTCAGAGAAAAAACGCGCTGGCGGGAACTTGCCAGACAAAAAAAAAGAAAAAAGAACCAGACAGAGCCAGTGAGTGAAGGATAGCAAGAACTGTAAGCAAAGAAATTGTTCAGACAAGAAAATGACAGCAAAATGACATGCGAAGCAAGGTCGATACTGTCCAGTTTGTAAATCAACCCGGAGATGGACTGAAGGGG